>CAKNXH010079780.1:0-18053 GCA_932178445.1 Andricus quercusramuli | reverse complement strand
GATGCATCCGAATCTTTTGATTTGTTCAAAGTGACAATTGACTTCAGGTTGGAATTTTTTCAAGGGGGTCTCGAAATCGACAGATTTGTGAGGGGTCCCTCAGATTCCATGAGTCTCATGAATTCGCCGCCTACGAATTCAGTGCCCTTGTCAGATCTTATGTAGCACACTTTTTCTTCGTGCCCTAGCAAGTTTAGAGTTGAAACAAGATATTGTACTAAAGAATCTCCAGATTCATCTTTAGATTTCTGACAATAAGCTCATGCCATTCTCGAGAAATCGTCCACAAAAACTGTGATGAATCTCTTCGCAACTGGATAAGAGGTAGGCTTTATAGTGTCCATCGTATCACAGTCAATCATTTGCAGTGGTCTCACTGCTCTTTTCCTCTGATCCTGTCTCAGGTGCCACAACATCCCTTCATCACATTTTTTAAAGGACTCGACTTTTTTCTCAAATGAATCAAACTTGTTCAGTTCTTCCATTTCATCTAATGATTTTATAGAATCTAATTGAAGAGGATTCTTGAGTGTTGAATTATCAGATTCATTGATTGAAAGGAAATTAGAATTCTCTTCGGTAGGGAAATTCAAGAATGTCAGAAAATGATTAAGGATCAACTTGAGATTCTCGATTCTCGACTTCAGCAATTTTTGCATTTGATTTTGTTCCCAGCTCCTTCTCTCCATTCCTCCCAATCCCAGACCCAGCCGGTCTGTGATTGATCCAGGAGCTGCTGGTCAGAAACTAGGAACGCCTTGCATTCATAAGATTCTACAGATACCTGATTTTCCCTGTTAGTTTCCTTAACCTCAAACTCTAAAATTCAATTTAATTTTACATAGATTCCTTAAATAATTATTCTTTAATAATAGATTCTTTGGTAATTTTATCATATATGTTCAATTCTTCATTGTCCATATTAATTCCTAACCCCGCATCTGCAAGTGGCCTTAGCGATAACAAATTATCAGAAATATTTTCAGCCCTAATAACATTATTCAGCTGAATAGATCTCTTATTAGGAAGATTCGATTCTAACAATAAATTGCCCACACCATCAACTCTGATGTTGGCAGATTCATTCTTGTTCGCACTTCGAATGGACTTATTATGACATGCATTAAAATCAGAAACAATCATTTTGGTGTTTGCAATTTGATCAGTTGCTCCAGAATCAGCAATAAATATCAAATAATTATTAGACTCAATTTTACCTGCTTCATTTTTGTTCTCGAACGCAAATTCCGCTCCTGGTTGAAACTTCTTTTTGCCTCGGAATACTCTTTTGGTAATCTTGCCTCTACTAACCCCATGCATTCCCCCTCTGCCTGGTTTTCCCTTCGATTGATCTATAGACATTTTAGACTCACCTTGAGATTTTTTACACTCATTTGCTTCATGACGCGCATATGATTGGCACTTGTGATACCATTTCAAGCCAGGTTTCAGGTTGCACAATCCTTCGTTTGCCCAGTGCCCCTTTCGATTGCATCTGTGACACGTTGAGTCCGGATGTTTTGATGACTTCTGTAAAACTCAATTCGCGGCTCTCCTGATTCTCTAACCTCCCTAAAGTCCTTTGAATCAGCTCTCTTTTCCGCTTCAAGCTGCGTGAGAAAAGATTTTAACTCATCTATATTCATTTCATTTAACGAAGTCTGTCTCCTTATAAGATCGGCACTTCTCAGTTCAGGGGCTCTAGGGGATACGGCTTGATAAAAAGCCCCTCTTTTTTCTTGTTCTGTCAGGGGAATCGCCCCCTCACTAGCCTTGTACTCTCTTAACAACGAATCAAGTCTTTCAATTAAGTCTCCAATCAGCTCATTCTTACCTTGCTTCATTTGGTAAAGCTCTGTTCGAACAGAGCTGTGAGTCACGTTATTTTCGTTTCTCTCAAATAATCTCAACTTATCAATTATAATTTCAGGTTCATGAAAACCCAATATTTTCTCATGGTGCTATGCGTCAATGCGATTGATTATTATATCCCTCACTACACATTTTCGTTTTTGAATTGACATTTGAGTTAGCCCTGATGGAACCTCAAAATTCGAATCAATCTGATCTAGAAGATCATTTGTCATTAATTTAGATCTTAGAGAATCGTAACAAAGCTCAAAATCGGTCGTCGCTCCAAGCTTGTAATCCCTTCTGACACGGAATCTTCCCATACCAAACTCACCCGGATTAACAAGTTCCAAACACCGATTCCAACCCTGACTCTGACTCGAACTACTTGGGTTTTGAATCAACTCTTGATTTTGATTCAAAATTTGGCTCAGACTCGAAACTTGATTCAAATTTCGACTCCAACACAGATCCCGCCTCAAACTTTGACTCTGATTCAACTGATCCGACGAGATACGAGCTCTTTTTGTAAGGGGTTGTATAAGTTCCACCGACAGTGATCTCTTTTCAGAAATCGCAGGATTTCCTACGGTTGTATTCTTTGGCTGTGGTTTATTGACTCTAAGATTCGGGAAGCTCGATTCTACTGTAATGGCATTTGGGGCCGCAATGGGATTAGGGCTTACCATGGCTGCTTGTAGCCGAATCTGGTTGGTAGCGAGATTCATCTGAGCAATTCTTTCCGAAGTGGTGAGTATATCACGTACAGCGTTCATCATTTCGCTTGACTTCTCAAGAATTAGACCCGTCTGGGTCACCGCTTTCTTCAGATCCTCTCTAAGCTGTCCCAGGAGATCTCTATTCTCTAGACTTTGAGTCGAAGTGTCCTGCTGGCTAACCTCTTGACTCTCATGCTGGACAACGGCTTGGACGTTGAAATTCGATTGGACGATTCTTCAAAATTCATCTCTGACAACTCGTTTGCTGTAAAAGTGATTCTTTTATAACATCTGAGATTTATATGATTCTGAAGAAAAAAGGACAATTCTAGATTCTTAATTTTATGGTTCCATGAAATCTAACAAAAGAGTCAGTGGTAAACTTTTACTTTAGTGTCAGAAATATACTTACTCTCTGCTGCAAAAGAGTCTTCTCGGAATCTGATACGGTTTACTGAGTGTCCTTATGTGACATCTGTTTCGGGGTTTAACGGAATACAATTAGACTCATGCATAAAAGAGAGAGAAATAACAAACAAACAAATAAAACAAATTTATCCTTCAGTTCCAATCAACATAAAGGACCCCAGAAGTTATTCTAGAATCAGACTCTAATTTTACTTGTATTCCTAGGATCATCAACATCCCCAGCACTACTATTACTGAGACTATTGAGGATCTGGTGATTTCATTCAGTATCCCGAAGCCGAACCACACCCACACACCGGTCGTTGACCCATCAGAAGCGGTGACTAACCTGGTGGATGGACCACATTTCGGTTGGCCACGCATGTATGTGGGACCCCGAAAATACCTCCTGAAACCCCCGTGAATTAAAGATGCCCTACTATGCCTTTCTCCAAAATTGACATCCACAACTACCGAAACCATTTGCAGCGCTGCATTCATAACCTCATACCCTTCAAAAGTTGAAAGAGAATGTGAGCTAAAAAAAATGACCCGGTTTGTCAGCTTGATTCTGGGATTCTAAACAAAATTCATATTCAAGGATAAAATTGTTCAATCAGATTCTAAAATAATTTTAGTCCAATTAGATTCGAAACTGTGATTCTACATAGAATTTCCTACTTTGCCAGCCTGAGTCTCTTTTATCGGCACATTTGGTATAACAGATTTAAAACCTGTCATTTTATTAATTTACCAATATGCTGGATTCTGAAATTGTGCCTATAAAGAATCCCAATTAGTCAAAAAAAAAAAAACAAAAAAACATACACCCGCGAAAAATAATCCTCCGTTATCCAACCCGATTCGACGCCTATCGTCATTTAAGATTCTTAAAAAAAAACGAGAAATTTCAGGTTGCGACGCAAACCATGTCACCGCCATTTTTCCCTCACACGCCAGATTTCCAAACTCGAACACGCCCGAGAGAGGAGAACCCCTGCGCTACTATCACAGAGGTAATACCGCCTCACGAAATTCGGCCGACAAACAATTATGCGCCTTTGAATCAAGAATTTTCTGGGTAAGGCTGAGAACAAAACAAAAAATTAGTCTTGTTTCCAGTTCACCCTCCCAAATGGAGAATTCCCGAACTTGCTCTAAGCTCCCAAGACAAAAAGAAACACCACGAACCAGAATCCATAGAAAAAGATAAGAATCACAAAATTCCCAGCAGTATTATACTTGCCTTGATCCTTCCTTGGAAAACGAGCTTAGCCGATAACCTTTCGGATTTCCTGAATATTCGGAGGTGATTGAGGAAGAAATTAATGAAGCACTAGCACTTGAGGTTGTAGCGAATCCTTCATTTAGGAGCTCCGATGTGCACAATACAAAGGTACGGATACGAGAGCGAGGCGAGCCAAAAACACACATCCACACGCGATACTAGCGCCATGCGGCTTTTGTTGGTATTAAAAAAGCCTAATACCTCCAACAATAATTAGCGAACGCTTCCGTATACGAAAAGAGTAGAAAGAAGTTAAAAAATTTCCGTAGGCCCTCGGCAACAATTATTTATTGGGTCCCAAAAAATGCTTGCATCAGTCTAATAAACAAGAAATCCTTTCACCAATTTTAAAAGCTACTAGGATATGAATACTAGGGTTGATCGAAATAAAAATTTTAACTAAAAAAGGCTTAGCACTGCAAAGTTTCTTTTTGGGTAGCTTATAACGCGTTTGGAACTCAAAGTGAATCAATTCATATGTTGCGGGGTAAAGTCAAATTTAATTAAAAAAATTTCAATCGCGGACTTTCGGAGAAGAAGTGAATGTTATTTTTGTTTCCTAATCTGCATAATATGCCCATCGCTTCTCGATTACCAAATTATCTTTGCAATAGAATAGTTACAAGATACTGCCATTATCTTCCTCTTTAATTAACTTCTAAAAAGGTACATCAGGAGCGCATGTGGCTAGCAGCAGCTGCTTAAATTATTAACTAATCCAAGTTTCAATTGAATCGTGAGACCGCTGTTCACGTCAAATGACGCCCTCTTGGATATATAGGTTATACCTGTAATTTTGAGTAGTTCCGTTGGTTCATTAAGGTATTACAAGAATAACATTATTTTCTCATGATTTTCTCCAAACTGGGACTGTCGATTTATTAGAATGTTATTTGAAATTTGGTGCAACTAGAGACGGGCTGGCCATTTTGAAGTTGAGACAAGTAAAATCAAAAATCGCATTTTATGCACGTAAGGCCTCTATCCCAGGGTATTGAAAACATGTAGCATATTTTAGCATGACGCCTAAACGGTTCTGACAATTTTTTTTTAAACTGAGACTAGATAGAAGGGGACATTACAGAGATTCTGTTAAAATATCAAATTTTTCTTACATTTCCTTTATGAAGCAGAACCCTGAAAGTATGAAAAAACGGAGAGGTCCAATAGGTTGGATACTTTTATACGGATTCAGTTTATCGACGTGAAGTTGGAACATCTTCAATGGGCTTATGTGTGTTCTTCCTTAGAATAGCTCCTTGTATGAATTTATCCGCATCATACTTTAATTTCAATGTAAATTTGCATTTTATTAGTTTCTTATTTCATTTTATTATATATTTATTATTATATATCATATGTTATATATTATTATATATATTATATATTATATATCATATAAATTATGGTAAGACTATATGTGATCGAAGTTTAAATGTATATGACAACCTATGTATCTAGGTTCACACATATTTTCTTAATATTGATATTGTCAGGACAAATTTAACATGGACTACATATTTTTTATTAAGCTTATTGAACTGAAGAATTTTTTTATTCCCACGAAATTTTTGGTTACAGTAACTGAAAATTTCTAAATCGTAACACAATTTTCTAAAACATGTGACTAAAGCTTTATGCACTTATCATTACTGAAATTTATGTTCCTGTTTAGGAAAATTCAGAATCGGATTCAGCATAACAGTGTTTATACAGGGTGTCCCAGACTCAAGTGTCCGGACTTATATAGCCGTATAGAAATGAAGAAAATAAATAGGAAATTCCTTTTCCAAAAATCAGTTGAAGTTTTAGTTTTTTAGTTATAAAAAATTTAAGCTGGACCAATCAGGAGAGCCGTATAAATAGCCGTGTGTGCGTGAACGGGATTCCAACGTAGTGTTCTCCCGTCGCTAACCCCACCTCTGCGCTCTCTTCCATAACACTGCGTTGAAATCTGGTTCACGGACACACGGCTGTTTATACGGCGCTCCAGATTGGTCCAGCTTAAATGTTTTATAACTGAAAAACTAAAACTTCAACTGATTTTTGGGAAAGGAATTTTCTATTTATTTTTTTCATTTTTATATAGCTATATAAGTCCGGACACTTGAGTCTGGGACACCCTGTATAGGAGAAATTAAGTTTTTTCTGGAGACCTGAAAATGAACAAAAATCTAAAAGCTCTAAAAAGTATAATTAATTTTTTCCAGCATTGAGAAACTTTCATATATTTAAAATGTACTTTCAAAAAAATTAAGAAGATCAGATAAGAAAAACTCAAATAAAAAATCGAAAAAAAAGTTAAAAATTAGGCATATTATGCAGATTAAGATAAAAAAATAACATTCATGATTTGTCCAAAACTCTGCGAATAAAAAAAAATGTATTCTATTTCAACTTCGCCTAACCGCAAGATATTAATAGATCCATTCCAAATTCAATACACCTTATGAGGGATCCAAGAGAAACGTTTTCAGGGCTAATAATGCGTTTGATTGATTTCTTGTGCATTTTGTAACAAATTCACCTATCCTTGACATCACAAATCACATCTTCAGTTCCACCGCAGAAAAATTTCACTGTTAGATCTGAAGCATGTGAAGAAAATTTCACATTTCTGAACAACAATATTTGAGGCGGTTAAACGACTATGACTAATTTCACATTAATTTCCCCCAAACCACGTCAGCGTCACGTAACGGCTACCTCTAATTGAAAATTACAAAACTGAATTATGTTGCACGGCCAATCTGGCATATCATGCAGAATCAGATTATCAGTATTTAATAGCCAACGTTTGAATATTATATCACGCACTAAACTCAAATTGCAAAATTTGTCCACTTTTTTTTCTCATCGTTATTAGTACGAAAATCTCTAGAATGAAATATTAATTAAAGACTTTTGGAAAAGAATCAGTTACAGCTGAATTTTTAATCTATTAGGTCCTTCACTTCTTCCATAATGTGATTTTTGTTCAAACAATATTATAGCGAATACATTTACAATTTAAAACTACGGAAATTAAAAGTGTGAAAATTTATGTATGCATTGCATATACATATTTCGCTGCTTTATTTTCATACAACTCTAACATTTCTCCATGTGCCAAGTGTACAGTAATCACAATATACAATGCACTTGAAAAAACTTCGTTACATTTTTCGATGATTTAGTCGGGAGCCGATGCATTGATTTTTGTTTCAATATTTCGAACGAGGGTTGAACACCCATACATAAGCATCGATACTGATTTATACTCTGAACAGGCGGAATCAAAATAATTGTTCCTCAGGTTGATAAAATGGATATTACATTCCAATCTAATGAGATTTCATTAGTGATGCCGACCGAGACGAGAAATACTGAGCCTGGCTCGCTTTCGCCTCGTTTATTCCTTGTCCCGTCTTGTCCTTCCTTGTTCTTGCCTCGGGTTTTCCGAGTAATGCGAGAGATGTGCTCTAGTGAAGGGAGCAGCTCGCGGTAGCATTCTTCTGCTACTTTGACGCGCTAATGCTAATTAGCGTACTTCAATGAATAGTTAAAGTCGAAATAAGATTCCATATTATACTTTTTTGTCCATTGCTGATTAATTTGATATCAAACACGACATAATTATTATGTCTAATATTAAGAAGTAAAAATCAACTTTAAAACTTTCCCGGGAAATTCGTGTGAGGATCATATGAATCTTAAGACAAGCGATCGTAATACAGCTACTTATAAATGATGAATTATTTGAAAAAAATCGAATTTTCGAATTCGAATTACAACATACATTGTTCCTAAAATCTCTTTAGATATAAGAAAACAGTTTAGACGAAAGAATTCCTGTAACTGATATTGGGCTCGTCCCGAAAAGAGTTTTCACAGGAAAAACTAAGTGTAAACTTCACCCGGATTTTGGGGTAAAGATTACCTGCAACAAAAATTACCCCATGTGGGTAAACTTTACCCGCACATCTCGGGTTTTCTTCTGGTTTTACCCACGCTTGTGGGGAACTTTTGACAGTTCTAACGATTCGGCAAAACAGCCTTTATGAAGCCGCACTTATCCGATTTGCCTGTTAGACCAACCATCAGCTAACTTCACTTTAGCGATTCAAAGCTAATGGCTTCCAATTTTTGAGACGTTAGTGACAACTTTCATGAGAACAAAAGAAAGTTTCTACCCATCGAGGGTAATATTGGTGTTTTACCAATACGAACAGGTAAAAATACGAAATGACCTGCAACACTATTTCCCCTAAGTTTTTTCTGTGTTTTACAGAGAAATTTCATAAACGCAACGTTCATGTAATTGAATTAAGAAGCATTGTCTTTGAAACATGTTTCACTATCGGCGCAAAAACTGTAGGCATCTGCCTCTCAAGCTTAACAACTCAGTCAACAAAAATGCTAGAGTAATGAGTGAATAGTCAGTGGAAAGCTGAAAGTGTTCTGCGTGAATGATCTTGAAAATTTTAATATAAAAATTTGTTGTGCTCTTCATACTGAAAAATGTAAAAAAAAAAAGTAAGGAATTCCGGGCACATTCAAGAAGAGTCAAGTTTCGAGCATTATTTCTTATACGAGAAGCAATGAGAAAAATTTGAAGAAATTCATGAATATGAGGAAAATATGCGTGAATAAATTGCAGTTGACAAACCTGAGATATAATAAAAATTGTTGGTTGAAATTAAAAAAATTTACAACTATACTATCTTCAGTTCTAATGAAGATATTAAAGCGATTCAAACTCCAAACTGTAGCGGAAAGTCTCTGTGATTATGTACAATCTCCCGGAAAGATGTCATTGTTTTATTTTTAGTGGAAATCGCGATATTTTTAGGCGTTTTCTGTTGTTGTAAAAAAAGTGTCAGAAGGCAGCGGGGGCCCTTTTTTTTCTGCTGACCACTGGAGTCTTTCTTTAACCCGTGCTTCTGAACTCTTGCCCAGACACTGACGCCTCTTCTGACCGGCAGCCAAAAAATGCACGCCATCTGGCTCCTAACACGCACTTAACAACAACAAGGAAATGTCCGAAAATATTGCGATTTACACCAGAAATAAAACAATCGCGTCCTTCCTGAAGACTCTAAATAATTACAGAGCCTATCCGTTACAGTTTGGAGTTTGAATCACTTTAATATCTTCATTAGAACTGATGATAGTATAGTTGTTTATTTTTGTAATTTTAAGCAACAATTTTTATTATATTTCAAATTTTTCAACTGCAATTCGTTCACAATTATTTTCCTTATATTCATGAATTTTTTCGAATTTTTCCCATTGCCTCGAAAATATGCCCGATATTCCTTACGTTTTTTACGTTTTTCACCCTCCAAAGCACAAAAACATTCTCACATTAACGTCTTCAAGCTTATGTACATACATGGAACACTTGCAGCTTCCAAAGACTATTCGCTCATTACTGTAGCATTTTCTTTGCTGAGTTGTTAATCTTCGATAGTACTAAAAATTCACAATGATTGTTATCACGGTTCCGTTCCAGGACTCCAAATATAGCAAGGGTGACGAAAATATGTCTCCAAACTTTAGTCAACTGTACAGCGATGCATTCATTTATTTCATTCAACAAAACTTTCATTGATATAATAATAAATTTTTCAGAGTGTGTCGAGAAGTGCATATACAATTATACATATTTCGATACTGAAAGATTTTTCAGTAAAAAAATTAAAAAAAAAGTTATTTAACCTATAGTTCTAATTTCGATTTCGTATATTCACAGCAATTATTTGTCCAATGAATACATCTTGCTGGACCTAGAAATAATTTATTGCTGGAAAGAAAGGGGCTCCACATAAAGATTCAGCAAAAATCGAGGGGAACATCTCTGAAGAGAAAGACGGGCGATGGTAAATTTCGCCCTGGGTACCTGAGGTAGGTTCCCCCACTACACGGCTTCCCCTCACTCAGTCGAGCTGCCGTCATCGATCCTAGTCAGCGGGAGTCCTTTGTACATAATGAGCACGAAAATGCGGAATATAACATTTTTTAAATTTAGCACTGATCAATTTATAAATGAAATATTCGAAATCTGCTAATTATAACGATTCCAATGATATGTAATTTGACTCAAAAAAGTTGAAAATCAAGGAGGGCTCAAGGCTTTAGTTTATAGGTACACTATTCTACTTCGTTTGTTTCGAAGAGATTCGTGTGGCCTGCTTTTTTTTCCTCATAGAGGAAGCTTTGTAATGGTAACATTTTGCAAAAAATTTTTATTCATTTAATTGAACCCTCCCTAATTTTTCCCTAATTCGAAGAGCTTATTTTCCTCACTAATATCTTGAATTATATAATTATATAATTAATTCATTTACTATTCCTTCAATAGGAATTAAAGTTAATGGGATGCCAGGACGAATTAATCAATTCAATTTATTTATTAATCGACCTGGGGTATTTTTTGGTCAATGCTCAGAAATGTTTGGAACTTATTATGAATTTATACAAATTGTAATTGAATCAAATATTTTTTGAATATTTTTGAATGGAATTAATTTAATTTAAAAATCATTAGATACCTTAATTTAGAGTAATTATTATTTAAATAATTTATATTAACATATAAATAATATATACTTCTGATGAATAACAAAAATTATTTAATTTTATAACATTAATATGTCATATCAAAATTATTAATTTTTTATTTTTATATGTAATTTATAATTTATATTTGAATTTTTTTTCCATTTATTTCTTTTTTTATCCCTCAAATAAAGCCTACAAACTGATTTTTTTTATTTCCATATTTTACATTCATATTTATTCTTATAGATAATAACTTATATTTTTTCAATTATAAAAAATTTATATCTAATAAAATTGATAATAATAATAATAATAATAATAATAATAATTTAAAATATATGAAATTTAAATTTAAATGATAAGAAATTTATTTTCCGTTTTTGACCCTTCTACAAGAGTTACTTTTTCATCAAGTTGATTAAGAATAGTATATTTTATATTGTTTCTACCAGATTACTTTTAGGCCCTCTATATATTTAATTTTATTTCATCAATTCTCAAATTTTATTGCCAAAGAAATAAAAATTTATTTGGATACAAATTTTAATTTGTATAATTTATTATTATTTAAATCTTTATTTATTTTTATTATATGAAATGATTTTATTAGATTATTTCTTTATATTTTTAATATAAAATATTTTCAATATTATTATTTGGATGAATTAAAAATTCTTTCCATATATTTGTTCATTTAACATCCCAAGGAACTCCTTATATTTTATTACCTTTTATAGTAATAATTGAATCAGTTAGAAATATAATTCGTCCATTAACATTAGCAACTCGGTTGTCGGCAAATATTATTGCAGGACATTTACTAATAACATTAGTTAGTCAGTCGAGAAATAATTTAGGATCAATTTTTTTAATTTTAATAATTTTAGTTCAATCTTTACTTGCAGTTTTAGAAGTAGCAGTTTCTCTTATTCAAGCTCATGTATTTTTTATTTTAAGATCATTATATTCATCAGAAACGAAACTAATGAATTCATGAAAATATATTTTTTGAATCATCTTTATCATATTGCTACAGGAAGTAAAAATATAATGAAAGTAAATAATATTTAAATTTTAATAAAATATATATTCTTTGAATCTATTATTATATATTCTTTTCTGTAAAGTATAAGAAACAAATATGACTACTCTTATAAATAAAATAATAATAATATAAAATTACATTAAAATATTATTTCTTGACTCCAAAAATAATTGTTTTTCATAAACTATCTGAATAATTTAAAAAATTATTATTTAATAATGATAATTCACACATTTTAGTAAAAATTGCATCGTTCTTGGATATGAATGCATTTTTGTGGTTAACAATTCAACAATTTGTTCAAATGTCATCCTTTTTTGATTGAAAATTCAACTGTTTTGTTGAAAACTCGTCTTTTTGGGTTGAAAATTCAAGTATCTTCGTAGAAAATTTACCCATTGTTTAAAACTCATATTGAAGTATGAAAATATGTTTCTTCGTTAAGGATATTTGGTGGCCCTAAGAAGGACATGAATCAAAATAATCTGGTAAAACAATATAAAATATACGATTCCTAATTAATTTGATGAAAAAGGTACTCTGGTAGGAGGGTCAAAAACGAAAAATAAATTTCTTATCATTTAAATTTAAATTTCATATATTTTAAATTATTATTATTTATATCAATTTTATTAGATATAAATTTTTCATAATTAAAAAAATATAAGTTATTATTTATAAGAATAAATATGATTGTAAAATATGAAAATAAAAAAAATTACTTTGTAGGCTTTATTTGAGGGATGAATAAATAAAAAAATAAATAAAAAATTCGAATTTAAATTATGAATTAAATATAAAAGTAAAAAATTAATAATTTTAATATGACATATTGATGTTATAAAATTAACTAATTTTTGTTATTCATTAGAAGTACATATTATTTATATGTTACTATAAATTATTTAAATGATCATTGCTTTAAATTAATATATCTAATGATTTTCGAATTAAATTATTTCCATTCAAAAATATTTTAAAATTATTTGATTCAATAACAATTTCTATAAATTCATAATAAGCTCCAAACATTCCTGAGCATTGACCAAAAAATACCCCAGGTCGATTAATAAATAAATTTAATTGATTAATTCGTCCTGGCATCCCATCAACTTTAATTCCTATTGAAGGAATAGTAAATGAATTAATTATATAATTCAAGATATTAGTGAGGAAAATAAGCTTTCCAAATAAGGGAAAAATTGGGGAGGGTTTAATTGAATGAATTAAAATTTTTTGGAAAATGTTACCATTACAAAGCTTCCTCTATGAGGAAGCAAAAGCAGGCCACATGAAGCTCTTTGAAACAAGCTAAGTAAAATAGAGTTCCTATAAACTAAAGCTACTGTAGTGGATTTGAATAAAATATACTCAAAAATTTTCCATAAAATTTCCTATATACTTGAGCCTTCCTTGATTTTCAACTTTTTTGAGTCAAATAACATATCGTTGGAATCGTTATAATTAGCAGATTTCGAATATTTCATTTATAAATTGATACGTGCTAAATTAATAAAATGTTATATTCCGCATTTCGTGCTCATTATGTACAAAGGACTCGGTCATCTGCCCAAGAAAGACACTAGCAAAGGCCCACTCAGAAACTTTATTGCGTTCAGACTAAAGAGATTGGTCGCCTGTTCACGACCAAACCCTTCTTGGTGCCGTTTCTATTCAGTGCAATTTGGCCGCCCCTCACCAAGAGCCAAACTTAGCCGCACGTATTTTCCGCACACATTGCACCCTCTATTACGCGCCGACCCTGCTGTTATGTACTTAATTAAACTGCAATTTGAAGCATTGCCGGAGATTCTCGAATGACAGTTGAGGCACGGGCTACTTCAATTCTGATTACAGCCGCTGTGCTCAACCAATTTCACCTTCTATTGAATTTGATTGGCATGAGTTGGCACGATATTCAAATCCCAATTTTAATTGCAAAATAACGTAATACAGAATAGAAACAACTCCAATCATACGAACATTATAGATTATTAGGAAGGTGATAGTATTCATTTTTAAACGCACCTACTTTAAAATTGTCATAAAACAAGATAAATAATAAACTAGCTGTAAAATCAATCTCGCGTGTTTCCTCTCTGTTTATATTGAGTATAGTGTTCTTTTCATAATCACTTTGCCTCTACTTTGTGAATAATTAATAAATATATTTGCTTCCTCATAGAGTAAGCATTAATGATCCGTTTAGCCTCAAGTCAAGGTGTCTTTTCTATACTTGCAACAACTTTGAATTATGTTAACGAAACCAGTATTACTGTAAGAAACATATTTTTAAATATTGTAAATGCTCATAACATACACACTCTTTAATCAAATGTATTGATATTATCGGTTAACCGATTCGCCTCGATTCAAGAAATATTTTCTATATTTTTGTAGAAACTTCGAATTATATTGATGAAAAACGGTTTGCTATGGAAAACTATTTTTAAATACTATAAATGGCCATAACTTCTTGTCTCTTCAATATAATATATTAATACTGTAGGTCAATCAATTCTTCTGAGTGTAGGAATATTTTTCAATCTGACATCAGCTTTTAATAACAACTAACAATGACTATATGTGACGTGCGCCGAAGAAAGGGGGCTTACTCTCAAAAAATCGAAATCGAGGTTTTTACACCTTTCGATAGTTTTTGAGATGCTCATTTCAATGAAACCATCGAAAAAAATTTCCGAGCGTTATTATTGCTAATAAATGAGTTGATAAGTACCCGAGAAATCGTGCTTTCGCTCGAGAGCCCGAGATCCCGTGAAACACCTCCCACCACTCACCACTACATCCCCGCGTCTCATCTATACCCCGTCCGTGAGCAGCGCAGCGCCGCTACATGCGGGAGAATGTAGTGGCAAGTGGAGACGGAAGATTTCCTTAGTCTTCCCTCTCTCCTAAAAGTCGCGTCTATCGGGTCGACTTCGACCGCTCGTCCTGGAAAATCTTGCTTTCCAGAGTAAGCTCCCTTTCTTCGGCGCACGTCACATATAATTAAGGCCGAGTCTATACGTCTGAACAGACCGTAAGCTTTTTTGTGCGTTTATGAAAGCGTTCCAAGCAGCCACCCGGATGCACTCGGGTGCACACGATTGCAGATCAGCAGATTACATGCAGAAAGATCGAAAGAGTGCAAGAGATAGGATGTTCTCCTTCTCTTTCGATATAATTTGAGGAAAATTAGGGGAAAAAACAATTTCTTCCTGCCTTCAAATGTCCACACTAGGCATTTGTTTATCCAATTAATACAAAATATCGGATGATAATTTTCCATCATTAAATATCACTGGCGACATAATTTGAGGAAAATTAGGAGAAAAAACGATTTATTTCTGCCTTACACTATCCAGACTAGGTATTCGTTTATGAAACTAATGAAAAGTATTGAAAGATAAGTGTCCTAAATTAAACCTTACTGCCGACATAATTTGAGGAAAATTGGGAGAAAAAACGATTTCTTTCTGCCTTTAAATGTCCACACCGGGCACTTGTTTATATAATTTGTTTATCAAATTAATACAAAATATCGGATGATAATTTTCCATCATTAAATATCACTGGCGATATAATTTGAGGAAAATTAGAAGAAAAAAAAGATTTATTTCTGCCTTCAAATGTCCGCACTAGGCATTTGTATATGAAATTAATGAAAAGTATTGAAAGATAATTGTCCTAAATTAAACCTCACTGGCAACATAATTTGAGTAAAATTGGAAGAAAAAAAAACGATTTCTTTCTGCCTTTGAATTTTCACACTGGGCATTTGCTTATCAAATTAATACAAAATATCGGATGATGATTTTCCATCATTAAATATCACTGGCGATATAATTTGAGGAAAATTAAGAGAAAAAAAGATTTATTTCTGCCTTCAAATTTCCACACTAGGCATTTGTTTATAAAATTGATGAAAAGTATTGAAAGATAATTGTCCCAAATTAAACCTCAGTGGCGACATAATATGAGGAAAATTGGGAGAAAAAACGATTTCTTTCTGCCTTTGAATGTTCACACTGGGCATTTGTTTATCAAATTAATACAAAATATCGGATGATAATTTTACATCATTAAATATCACTGGCGATATAATTTGAGAAACATTAGGAGAAAAAACGATTTCTTTATGCCTTCAAATGTCCACACTAGGCATTTTTTATATAGTTTGTTTATAAAAATAATAAAAAATATTGATAGATAATTGTCCATCATTAAACGTCACTGGGGATATAATTTAAGGAGAAATAAGAGAAAAAAAAAGATTTCTTTCTGCCTTCAATTATCCACAATAGGCATTTGTCTATATTATTTGTTTATAAAATTGATAAAAAATATCGGATGCAAGATTTTCATGATCTAGTATTTTTTTTCGATAAAAGCAAGTAATGTCACGCAAAAATTCACTTTGCAAACGAAGAATCTCTAATGTATACTATTTGTCATTTCAATTTGTTTATAACAATTAACTTAAAAATTTTATAATTTTTTTTTACTTTCAACTACGCCCGTGCATGGAGTATATGGAAGTGTTGATCATAGAAAAAAAATTTTAACGATGATAAACAAAAAAAACGAAAAAATCTACTTTTTTTACCTCTTTGCATTAACATAAAAGTTCAAAGAAAAAAAAAATCAAAAATCAGGCCACATAAATCTCTTCAAAATTCAATGCTGAATTTTGCTGAAAAAAAATCGAAAATCGGTTAAGAATTGGCAGCTACAAGCTATTTTGAAACTCGTTTATTGATTGCATCCCACTATGGGGCGGGAAGGCACTCCTGTGTCTGTTCACTGAAATAATGTTGGTTGAACACCTATACCTGCATCTCTCTGATCTGTCTTCTGTGTTTAGTCACAGAAATAAGTTCACCTTTATCTATAACGTTTTCCAATTTTTTTTCTGTCTGCGAAGTCAACTACCAAGATGGCCAATATTGAAGATCAAACAGAAGCATTAAGCACGGGAGAGAAATAATAATTTTTTAATATTTTTGGTGGCAGTCTAGGCTCTATCCTTAGGATATGCTTTTTTACCGTTACCGACAATTTTTTTCACCGGTACCGGTTTTGTGTACACAACCATAAAATTAAGGCAATCATTTTTACAGTACATGTCTGTGAAAAGTTATTGCACACATTAAGTAATTTGTGCAATATCTTCTAATTTACAAAAACTAGGTCCGCAATGCAATAAACACTTTAAGGTTAGGTTTTACTCGCGGTTCATTGTAAGCAAGTTTTCATAAACATTCACTGCAAAAGTGATTGCCCTACTTTCCATGCATTCAGAGACAGAATTTCTTAATTCATTTATCGATATAAATAACAATTTTTACTCACCTTAGCATATTATTATTCAATGTTTCAATTAGAATTCATTGACACATAGCTAGAATGGTTTTTCCAGCCCTACCGGCCCATAATATCAGCGCTGCCATACCGGAAGTCAAATTGATTACCGGAAGTTCCTATCCGAGCTTCGTCCCCGGGGGTCTACTGTCGAAAATCGAATGAGAGGTGGAGTGGAAAAATACAAGACCACATTCGAGTTTACCAAAATATTACGGTGTCCTTTATTTCAATGAATTCGCAATCCTAACAGTGGCTTTCACTCATTTACATATGACCCCAAAATACCACCCAACTCTACACCACACTCTAAAACCCGCACGATCACAATGTGGACAATAATAACGCTTTGCTTCAATTACACTGCATCATTCACAAAGACTTCACGGAGTTTGTTTACGACAATAGCTATGAAGGAGGAAAGCGTTTAATGTTTGTGGTAGCAATGCATTTGAAATTTCACAAAGAATGAGACGAAAAAATTCCACCAGAAAGGTGACTCAAATATTTTTTGTATGTATCGAGGGATTAAAAAGATACATGATCTGTTTTAAAAGATTTTAACCACTTACTTTATTTTCAAAACGCAAGCCACCTCCGCCACTAAAGATTCCGGACCTGTTTGTACGATCGTGATCCGGACTAAATATACGCTTAACAAAAAGTCGTCTGCAAGCTATAATTTCGTTCCAATGTTCATAAAACTTTAAGAATTTCATCCCGTTTTACAAGTTAGTATATTAATCAGGACAAAATAAATTCGCAATTTGATCCATTCAGAAAAAAAGAGGTAAAAACGTGATTCTAGAAATGCAGACCAAGCTCCAGTTTACATGTT
>CAKNXH010079777.1:0-19869 GCA_932178445.1 Andricus quercusramuli | reverse complement strand
AAAATTTTATTCTGCCAATTTCGAGTTCTGCGAATCGATACCCTACCCTCTTGAGGTTTTGAAAATCGATTTTCGGTAGCGATTGCAACTCGAATTTACAATTTTTCAAAACAAATAAAAACCTGCTCCCGAGATATGGGGAAGCTAAATGAGAATAACAAATACCTGATACAAACAAATTATTTTGTTCCGAGAAAAACCAAATTTAGTGTGACGGTATCACACTGAGATAGATGTTAAATATCTGAATAAAAAAATAGAATGATTCAAAATTTTCCCTTTCAAAATTCTTAAAAAGTTTTTAAATTTTGTTTCGAAATCTTGCAAAGATCTACATTTTGTTTTAAATTTTTTGAAATCTTTTCAAATTTAAAATAATTTTTATTCTTCATGATACTTTTAGCCCTTTTAAATATGTTTTAAAAATATTCGTAATTTTCCAAAAATTCAGAATTTATAAGAAGCTTCTAAAGATTTTGTTCGAAATATTAAAAAAATTTTATTTTAAAAAATCTTTATAAGTTTTGAATTATTTTGTTATCTTTTTAAAGCTTCTAAATATCTCTTGAACTTACTCGAAATTTTTAAAAATTTTGTCATCTTGAAAAATGATCAATTTTGCTTCAAAATATTTTATATTCCGTTTCGAAATTTTAGGAAATGTTTTAAAATGTTTTGAGATATTTTTCAGTTTTCCCTCAGAATATATTTTTCAAAATAAAAAATCATTTTCAATTTTCCTATGAATATTAGGAAAACATTTTTCATTCTCTTGAAACCTTTTAAAAATTATAAAAATTTTCTAAATTTTGTTTTGAAATCTTTCATAGATCCACATTTTGTTTAAAATTTTTTGAAATCTTTTCAAATTTTAAATAATTTGTAAATTTTTTCAAAACTTCTGAACCATCTAAATAACCTTTAGAATGATTAACATTATTCTTAAAAACTTAGAAAATTTCTGTATAAACTTCTAAACCTTCGAAATATCTTTTAAAGCTATTCGTTATTTTCTTTAAAATTAAAAAAAATTGTGCATATTTAAAAAAATTGCTGTACAATCTTCCGGATTTTTTTTTTACAATTTTAGAAGTCTTCTGAAATCTTTTGATGTGCTTTTAAATATTCCCTTTAAATTCATTTTTCAAAATGAAAAACCATTTAAAATTTTCCCACAAATCTTTAAAAAAAAATTTATTCTCTTGAAGCCTTTCAGAATTCTTAAGAAGCTTCTAAACTTTTTGTTCGAAATCTTCAAAAATGTACATTTTGTTTTCGATTTATTAAAAACATTTTTGAGTTTCCAATTATTTTTGAATCTTTATCAAACTTCTAAATATCTCTTAAACTTAAACTCAACATTTAAATTATTTCCGAATCTTTTTTAAACTTTTAAATATGTTTTAAAATAATTTAGTTTCCCTAAACAAAATTTAAATCCTGCAAATTTAAAAAAATTCTTGACGTACTCAATCCTGTGGGTTTTTCAATTTCTAAAATCCGTGTACATTTGGTCAGAGAAGTGGAAAACTGTAGAAAACGAAAATTCACGAGCCGGCTGCCGACAGACGAATTTGGATACAGAAATTTGATAGCATCGAGTGTCCACATTGTAATTCATTCTCAGCGTCAAACCTTCCGCTCAGCGAAAAAACACGACTAAGCGAGAATCACGAACGGTCACCCATCCGTGCTGCAACCGCGCCCGTCCATGCTTAACATTCGAGATCTCGGCTTAATTTACAAAATTGATGGAGCGGAATTGAATACAACATTTTCTAAAACTTTAAATGTGATTCCCGGTTCAAATTTGTATTCCCGATTAATTTCCGGTTTTCCCGGGAAAATAATTTGGTATTTTTCGATCAACTAATAATTCTCAGAATACAATTAGGCTATTCAGATGTTAGCAATAATAATAGCAACACAAAGCATTTTATTGCTCCATACTCCAGTCTGTGGGAGCAAAACTTCCAAATGAGTCGGACGATACTCGTTGACAGAACAATTTGCTCTAATGACCGGAACGACTACCCACTCTATTGCAATAAAATACTTTAAAATGCTGTGAAAACCTCATTTTCTCAAAATCCTGGACTTTAAATACTAAAACTGCATTTCTTGTTCATAAGATCTCACAAATAATTATTGCTCCGCGCTTCACAGGTTAAATGTTTAAACAAATCGAATAATTTCTACACTTAACCGTTTGGACATTTAACCAAATTTAACCTATAGAAAACTTAATTCGGTTAAACTTTCCATCGTTTTTAACTTTTTTTTTATTTAAACTAACTTTAATGTAGGGCCGAAATAAAAAATGCAGTAGAAAATCAACTTTATTTTCGAAGAAAAACTTTCAGTTTTTTAACGTATGTAATATTTTTAAAGTATTATATACAAACTTTATTGTTTATATAAAATATTATTTTTTGTCCATAAATTATCAAAGAATTGATTTATTCAACTGAAGCTGCACAGTATTTCCCCTATTCGCCTCTTTCTCCTTTTTTCTCATTTTTCCACTTACAAGCGACCTAAATTCATCAAAATATTTTTGGTTGAGCTAATTCTTTTTGGCTGAATAGTCTACTATTACATCTTTGGTTGAGAATTAACATTTTTGGGTAAAAAATTATTTTATTTGGTTTAAAATTTGATGAAAATTCATCATTTTGGGTTGAAAATTCTAATTTTTTGTTGAAAATTCGCCTGTTTGGTTGAAAATTTAATCATTTGGTAGAAAATTAACTTTGTTGTTGAAAATTGAACAATTTGGTTGAAATTTTTTTCTTTTCCCACTGAAAAATGTTTCTTAAATGTAAACTTAATATTGTTTAGGTTAAAAATGCAACTTTTTGGTGGCAAAATTAATTATTTTGACGAAAATTAAAAAATTTTATTAAAAAATCATCAATTTTTTTTCCTCCTTAACTAGAAAATCTTTCTTGATTGTTAGAAAATTAATCTGTTCTGGTTGAGGATTCAACTATTCTGTTGAAAATTCGTCTTTTTTGGTTGAATTCAACATTTTTCATGGAAAATAATTTTTTTTTTCTAAAGGAACTATTCTATTTTGGGTAAAAAGTAATCGTTTTCAGTGTAAAATTTAACTAGTTGATGTAAATTTGAATTAGTTTGTTGACATTTTTTTGTATTGAAGATTCGATATTTTAGGTGAAATATATCCTTGGTTAAAAATTAAATTTTTTGATTGAAAATTTAACCATTCCAATTTTGGTAGAAAACTGATAATTTTTAGTTGAAAATTCGTCTTTTTTATTTGAAAATTCATCTTTTTTTTATCAAGAATACAACTATTTGATAAGAATTATTCTGTTTTGATTGAGAATTTTACTATTTTGTTCAAAATTTGTTATTTTTTGGTTGAAAATTATTTTTTTTTTGGCTGTGCCTGGTCGTCCCGAAAAATTGGGTGAGTTGGAAAAGGGGATGGACTAGTCCCTAATTTCAAGACGAGATGCTTCGTTTTTTTTTTTAATTGAAAATTTAACCATCCCATTTTTTGTTCAAAATTTCTTTTTAGTTAAAAAATTAACTATTTAGTTGAAAATTTAATCACATCGCTGAAAATTCATTTTTTTTTGGCAAAGATTCATCATTTTAGTTGAAAATTTAACTATTTTGTTGAAAATGCCTTTTTTTTGTCTAAAATTTAACTATTCAATTTTTTTTTGAAAATTGATATTTTTTAGTTTACATTTCAACTAATTAATTTAGAATTGAACTAGTTTGTTAAAATTCATTTTTTTATTAAAGATTCAACATTTTAGGTGAAAATTGGTCTTTTTGGTTGAAAATTTAACTATTTTTTTGAAAATTCATTCTTTTTTTATTGAAATCAACTGTTTATGATTTTTAAATTGTTTGTTTGAAATACCATGTATTACTTTTTTCGTTGAAAACTCATTTTCTTTTGGTTGGAAATTAAATTTTTCAATTAAAAATTCAACTATTCCAGTTTTGGTAGAAAATTGATCACTTCTAGTTGAAAAATTGTCTTTTTAATTTAAAAATTCATCTCTTTTGGTTAAAATGTTATCATTTCAGTTAAAAATGCAATTGCTTCATAAAAATTAATCTGTTTCGATTAAGGATTTTATTATTGCGTTGACTCAAAATTTAACTATTTCATTTTTGGTTAAAAATTTCTCTTTTGTAGTTGAAAATTCAACTACTTTATTGAAAGCTTAACTATAATGTTAAAAACTCATTTTTTTGGTTAAAGATTCATCATTTTAGTTGAAAATTTAACTATTTTGTTGAAAATCCATTATTTTATTGGCCTAAAATTTAAGTATTCCATTTTTCGTTAAAAATTGATATTTTTTAGTTTAAAATTCAACTGCTTGATTTACAGTTGAACTAATTTGCTAAAAATGCATTTTTTAATTGAAGATTCTACATTTTAAGTGGAATTTATCCGTTAGATTAAAAATGTAACTATTTTGTTACAAAATATCTTTTGTTTGAAATACGAAACGAAATATTACACTTTTTTTGATAAATTCATCTCTTTCGTTTGAAAATGAAACTACTTAGTTAAAAGTTGAAATACTTCGTTAAAAATTAATTTCTTGGTTAAAAAATCATCCCTACGGTTGAAAATTTAACAATTTTGTTGAAAAATCATTTTCTTTTCGTTGAAAATTAAATTTTTTAACTGAAAATTTGACTTCCAGTTTTGGTTGAAATTGCATCATTTTTAGTTCCAAATTCGTCTTTTTGATTTGAAAAATCATCTCTTTTGGTAGAAATTACATCTTTTTGATTAGGAATGCAACTTTTTGCTTGAAATTATTCTGTTTTGATTAAGGATTTTACAATTTTGTTGAAATTTTCTTATTTTTTGGTTAAAAATTAATGTCGTTTGTTAAAAATTAGACTTTATTGGTAGAAAATAAATCTCCTTGGTTAAAAATTCATCTTTTGAGTTGAAAATTGAACTAAATGTTTAAGAATTAATCTATTTTGTTGAAAGTGCAACACTTTCACTGGAAATGTTAGGCAATTAGATCGGTTCAAATTTATTTTAATATAGTACCCAAATTAATTTTATTTAAAAGAATAATTCCCCAATTTTCGTGATAAATCGTCTTATTTCACCTGTTTAGAGCATTTTTGCTTTCCTTTCTGCTTTCTATAAAAATAAAAGATCTCTTTATATTATATAAATATTTATATTTTACATTTCTACTTTAAAATGCAGAATTTCTAGCCCCATTATTTTTCTTTTTCATTCTTTCCAGCGTTTAGTCTCCATTTCACTTTGTTCCACATTTCTGAGCTCGCGATAAAAATAAGGAAATAATTATAGCAGCTACAGAAAAGTGGTAATTTCGTTTATTATTTTTATTTTTTTAAGCTTAAGTTGGTCAGCATTTGAATTTTCACCTCGAACGGAAAGTATATCCCGTTAGTTGAAATATTCCAATAATTTTTTAGAAGTTGTTGTTATATGTTGTTAGCTTTAGGAAAAGGTCAGTTGTGAAATTATGTAAATCTTTCATTCAAAATTTCAATTTTATTTAATTTTATCATTAAATATTAATAAAGCTTGCCGTATTCTTAAAAAAAGTTCTTTTAGCGAAGTACAATTGATAAACAAACAATGACAATGTACCAGAAAAATTCTTCAACAAATTTATAATCAAATTTTTTTCAAAGTTGTCAGAAAACATTGCAGTCGAAGAACTCTTTTAAAATTATTTTTTAGCCACGTATATTTAATGACAATTTTTTTTTTATTTAAACCATTAAACACAGTTTGATGTGTATAAGACAAACAATATTAAGTAATGAATTTTCCTGTTATCATGAGGAATTATAAATGTGAAGTGAAACTTTGTTCCCTTGAAAACCACAATGTAGTAACAATACAAAATTATAAAAAACTTTGTGGTTGAATAATTATTCAAATATTCTTTAAAGAATGTTCTTTTCCTTATCAGAAGTTATGTCTGTGAAAGTAAAATTGTTTATTTTAAATCAAATTGTATTATAAATTATCAAAAAAATTGTAGTTGGGCATAATTCTTCAAGTATTAACTAAACTGCATGTATTTTTCAAACATTGCACTGTGACATACTTTGATAAAAAAATAAATATTCAAGTTATCAAAAAATGCAGCCAAGTAATAATTTAACAACCAAAATGACGACAGAATTTGATTTTACGAATTATTTTGAAATATTTTTTCACCGACCCATATTTAGTTAAAACATATTCCTTCTAATTTTGTTGTACGGCCAATTACATTTTTATGTTGTTTAACATTTTTTTATATATGTACCTAAATTTGATTCTAAAAAATTTACTTTTTAGGGTCAATACAATCCTCAGCGATTATTATTCCAATAATGTTTTAGAGTTTAAAACTCTTAGAACTGCCTTAGAACTTTTATTATATTCCAGAGAGCATAGAATGCTCAAAGGTTCCGAGTGTGCGTCGCATTTACAATTGCTTACAGTGATCTACAAAATTATTAGGCCGCAAGTTCAAAGAACCGTAGAATGTAGAAATTTGGCACGCTGTTTGAAAACAAGCTGGCCGCCAAATTTTATTTTCACAATTCCCTGACTTTTCCTTGATTTTTCCCTGACTAATTTTTCATTTTCCCAAACAATTAATATTTAAAGACAAAAATTCTAATCTTGTAATATTTTTAATATGGCATCTTTCATAAATGGAATAAAACCATTTTCAATTTGAATTTATAAATTTATTATTCCCAGAGCTGTCATAGTGTAATTAGTAGGGTGGGTTGAAAAAAATAAAAAATGATTAGAATCATATGGGTCATAGGGGACGGCTGAAAATCCCTAAAAATAAAATTCCAGACACTGTAAAATTCCCCAATAATAAAATTTCCGATTAATAAAATTCCCGAATTATGAATTAACCGAACTAGAAAATTCCCAAATTTAAATAATTAAATTACTTTGTTTATAAAAATAATCATATTATTACAATTTTATTTTTTTTATACGTAAATTTCTTTTTTATTGTTTATATTCGAGAATTTTTCTAGTTCGGATATTTTATAATTCGGCAATTTTCTGTCGGGAATTTTATTAATTGAGAACTTTCCAATCCGGGAATTTTACAATGTCGGTATTTTTATTTTTCGGGATTTTTCAGTCGTCCCGGTGATAGCACTGAAAAGTTTTTTTGTGGCATTACAAAAAAATTAAAACATTTCTCACCAATGGGCAAGTCGATTGAATTTTTTCCAATTTTTAATTTTTTGTGTATGGAAATTTTTTTCCAATTTTTGTGGTAAAGTTGGTCAAAGTAAATAATCTTAGACAGAAAACAAGTGAAAAAAATGGTTTTTCCTCGAAATATAATATTTCAAAAAAAGGCGAAAACTGCAATTTCTTTAATTTTTACCTGAAGTTGCACAAAAAAAGTTTTTCGCTTTTCCAAAATTTTTTATGCCTATTTTAATAAACTAAGAAAACACAAACACTTTCTTTAGTTTACTGAAAAGAGCATCAGAAAAACAAAAAGTAAAACATTTTTTTTTGCAACTTTTGGTACAAATTAACAAAAGAGCATATTTTGTCATTTTTTGAAATATTTTATTTGGACGAAAACATTTTTTCTTATTTTTTTTCGATCCAAGGTCATTTTCTTCTGTAAACTTTATTCCCAAAAATTGAAAAAATTGTTCTATTTTTTACGGATCATGTGTAAAACGATTTTTACGGATCTTGTGTAAAAATGGTTGACATTTCAAAACCCGTAAAAAATAGAAAAAATGTTGTTGAAACTTAAAAATATGTACGTTATCCTTAGTTTATTAAGAAGAACATACAAAAATAAAAAACAAAAAAAAAACATTTTTTTTTGAAAATGTAGATAAAAATTAACAAAATATTATATTTCAACGAACAAAATTTTTTCTTACTTTTTTCCGTCAATGTTATTTACTTCCTTAAACTTCACAACCAGAAAAATTGAAAAAAATTGTTTCCATACACAAAAAATTAAAAATTTGAACATTCTCGCACAACTCCTGTTTTTTCCAGCAGGTATCTCTAAATTTTTTAACGTATAATTTTTCTTGAAATTTTTTTAGAAAATTTAAAAATACTATTGAAAAATGCTATTGAAAACTTTTTGTAATGTTTTTAAATACCCTAAAATCATTCAAATCTTTTGGAATCACTTCAAATGATTCAAATATATTGAAAATTCTTGAACTTTTTCGAAACTCTCTAAATTTCATGCCATTTTTGAAAATATCCTAAAATCTTCAAAATTCTTTGAAATCCCTTCAGATTATTGGAATCAATAGAAATATCCTTGGAATCTATGAAAAGCCCCTAAAATATTTAAAATCCTTTGAAATGTTTTGAAATCCCTTGAAACTTTTTAAAGTGCTTGAAATTTATTTGGAATTTTCAAAAAGAACCTAAAATCCTTAAAATACTTTGTATACACTTGAAATTATTAAAATCAATTTAAAATACCCTAAGATATTTTAAATCCTTTAGAGTTAAACATTCTTTGGAAATCTCTTCAAATTTTTCAAACCTCTTAAAAATTCCTTGGATTTTTTTTAAATTCTTTAGATAAAATCTTGGAAATTCTTAAAAATCTTTGGTAATACCTTGAAATATTTTAAAGCTCTTGAAAACTTCCCAGACATATTAAAAATTTCCTAAAATATTTCAAATATTTTGAAATTTTTTTAAATATCCCAAAATCTTTCAAATCTTTTTAAATCACTTCAAATGATCAAAATCTATTAAGAATGCCCCCAAGTCTTTTCAAATTCTTTGAAATTTTTTGAAATCGCTTAAAGTTTTTTGAAGCTCTTGAAAATTCCTTGCGATTTTTAAAAATATCCTAAAATCTTAACAATTCTTTGAAATCTCTTCCGATTATTGAAATCAATTAAAAATTCCTTGAAACTTTGTAAAGCTCTTGAAAATTATTTGAAATTTTTTTAAATACCCTAAAATCCTTCAAATACTTTGGAATCACTTGCAGTTATTGAAATAAATTTAAAACGCCCTTAGATATTTTGAATCCTTTAAAATCTGTCAAAATCCCTTGAAATTTGTTAAAGCTGTTAAAAATTCCTCGGAATTTTTTTAGATTCCTTAAAATCTTTAAAATAGTTGAACTTTCTACCAGGTACATAGTTGCATTTTTAAACAAAAATAAATAAAACAAAAACTACGCGTCTTATCAAAAAGTGAATAATAACAAATTTGTAGATCTCTTTTAGGTGCACAATTTTGGTATATTCGTCTTTTATCGTATATCACATAGTTTGACAGCAAAATGGAATTTTTATTTATTTTTTAAATTTTTTTGTGCGATCAAAATTTGAATATTTGATTTTTCGAAAAATTCAAAAAGTTGTTATGAAAATATTGTAGGGTGTTCAAAAAGCAACGTTTTTCTCCTCCTGATTTTTTTCGTATCGTGCGTTTTTCGGGTTAAAATGTTCATTTTCGTTTGTTTTTTGGAATTTTGAAAATGCTATAACTCCAGTAATTTTTTTTTTATCCGAAAAAGTCATTATGATAAATTGTTCGAGTTTTTGAGTAATATGAATAGCCGTACACAGAATTTTTGAATTTTGAAAAGAATGGTCTAAAAAATTTTCAAAATGCTTTAACTTTTTGAATTTTGATCCAAATTAGCTGGTTAACGAACTTGTTCTTTCTTTTTAGGCCCTTAAGAAGTGCGCCAAAGCACAATTCAATCTGATTATTTTTCCGAAAGTTATCGTGCCTACAGACTACAGACAGACAGACTACAGACAGAGACAGACACCTTCGTAAAAATCGTTTTTTCTGACTCAGGGGGTCTCAAAACGTGGAGATTTTATGAAAAACGACCAAGTCAAATTTTACATAAAACCAATACCTTCTCATTATGAGAATGTAAAAAACGAATTTTCAATAAAATAGCTGAATCCTCCACCCAGAAGAGATTAATTTTCTTTTTTTGGAAGTAAATTATCAACTCTAAATATTTAATTTTCTACCCACAGCCGACCCATAAAACTCTCTCAATAGGAAATTTTCAAAAAACACAAAGTAACTTCCAAGTAACTAAAATTAAAGTTCCAAATTACTGCAAAAATCATAACTAAGTTACTACCCAACTCTGATACTATTAATATGATTAATATTAATATAATATTAATATAATTATTATTTAAAATATATTAACAAGGAAAGTTTAATTGTAAAGCTGAATTGTCAAGCAAAATATTGTCAAAACATATCCGTAAATATTAATTATCAAATTTGCAGCCTATTTCAGAATGCTGATTTTAATGGCGCCTTATTTAGCAGCGAAACGCTCATCTGTATTCCAAACGACCAATTGATCTGAATGTCTAAGATCGATTGTTTCACATCTAGAATTTAAATGAAGTTCATTCTCCTCAGAAGAAATAGGATATAGGGTCATTTTTCACGAAAATAGGGGAATAAATTATTTTCAATAAAATTCATGTGTGGGTAACTATATTGAATTCCATATAAATCGCTTTAATCCTAAAACTTCAATTGGAAATATATTGCATTTTCAACCAAATAGTTGAATTTTCAACCCCAAAAAGACGAATTTTCAACAAAAGAGTTGAGTTTTCAAACAAAGAAGTCGAATGTTTTAGAAAACCCGTTGACTTTGACAGCCAAAAAGATGAATTTTCAACAAAAAGGTTAATTTTCAAACCAAAAAGTTAATTCAACATCAAATAGTTGAATTTTCAACAAGACTTAAATTTTCAACTAAAAAGATAAATTTTCAACATAGAAAGATAAATTTTCATAAAAATGGCCGAATTTTTAAACAACAAAGATTAAACTTCAAACAAAAACAGTCATACTTCCATCCAAATTAATTTTCAAGCCAAAAAAGACGACTTTTTTAGAAGATATTCGAATTTTCAACCAGAAAAGTTGAATTTTCAACAAAAAAATTTATTTTCAACTAAGAAAGATGACGTTTCAGTCAAAAAAGATGAATCCTTAACGAAAAATATAATAGTTGATATTTCAACGAAAAAAGATTTTAATTTGATATCAAAGACAGTTGATTTCAACCAACAAAGTAAATTAAAGAAAAGGTTAAATTTTTAACGAAGCAGTTAAATTTTTAACCCAAAACTACAAGTTTTCAATAAAATAGTTGAATCCGCAACAAAAACAAATTATTTTTAGCCAAAAAGTTGCATTTTAACCAAAAAAATATGAAATTTCGACCAAAAAGACAAATGAACTTTCATTCAAAAAGTTCATTTTTACGAAAATAATAGAATTTTCAACCAAAGAAATTAATTTTCAAATAAAAATATGAATATTTAACAAAAAAAATTATTTTTGAGAAAAAAGTTCAACTTTCAACCAAGTAGTTGAATTTTCAACAGAAAAAGAAGAATTCTGAACGAAAATATAATATTGGTTATTTTAAACAAGAAAATACTTTTATTTAAAATTAAAAACAGTGGAATTGAACCACAAAATACGAATTTTTAACAAAATAGTTGAATCCTCAAACAAAAAAGGATTAAATTTTTACCATATAGGTGAGTTTTCCGAGTGCCGAGAAAGATTTTTCAGTAAAAAAAAGGAAAAAAATTAATCGCAAATGTCAAATTTTCAAGCCAAAAAGACGAGCTTTCTACAAAGCAATTGAATTTTCTACCAAATAATGGAATTTTCAACCAAAATGTTGAATTTTCAACCACCAAGATTAATTTTCTGCCAAAGAAGACGAATTTTCATCAAATTCCATACATTTTCAGCCAAAATGGAATAGTTAAATTTGCATTTAAAAAAATTAATTTTCAATTTAAAAAACGAATTTTCTGTCAGACAGTTGAACTTTCTACCAAATTAAAAAATTTTCTAACCAAAAAGAAGAATGCTTCACAAAATAATTGGATAGTAAACCCGACAATATGCATTTTTTACAAAAAAATTCATTTGCAACCGAACAGTTGAATTTACAATCAAATAACTAAATTTTCAGTTAAAAAATATTTTTTACAAAAACAAAAACGAATTTTCAGCAAAGTACTTCAATTTTTAACCGCAACAGTTTAATTTTTGATCAGGCAGTTACATTTTTAATTAAAAAAAATAAGAAATTTCTACAAATAAGATGAATTTTCAAACAAAAGAACAAAATCAAATTGTTGAATTTTCAAGTCAAAAAGACGATTTTTCAACAAGATAGTTGAATTAAAAAAAAGAGATCAATTCTTAACCAGAAATTTAATAGTAAACTTTTCAACAGAAAATAATGATCACTTACACCCTCCCTTCACTTAATGCAGCATAAAAAAATCGATGACCTACTCCCCCACCCAAGAGACTTCAAATAATTTATGCGCGGCCCATTAAACATGTTCCTAGTGAATGATGATCATCAAAATTTTTCAAATATATTTTTTCCTGCTGAAATTAAAAGACCACTAAAAATCGAATATAATTACTTGAGGAAAGTTTTAAAAAATGTTTTTTTAATGTTTAACTATTCATCTTTCTTGGTTGAAAATTTATCTTTCTTGCTTAAAAATGCATACTTTTTCGTTGAAAATTCAACTGTTCGGTTAACAATTAATCTTTTTGGTTGAAAATTCAAGTAATTGGTTAGAATTTAAGTAGTTTTTTGAAAATTGCTACAACTTGTAAAAAATCATGTTTGTTGAAAATTGAGTTTTTCTGCAGAAAATTCATCTGTTTGGCTTAAAAATTCAGCAATTTGGTATTCGTAGAGCCCTAAATGCGCCTTGACATAGGGTAAAAATAGAAATTTGTTTATTAATTTATAATTATATTTCTTTTTTTCCAGTTGCTTCCATCTGAAGATAATTTTCAAATTTATACATTTTATTATATATTTGATAATTCTACAATTTTGTTAACAAGTCATAATTTTTGGTTGAAAATGAACTGTTTTGTTAAAAATTCGTCTTTTCGGTTAAAAATTCAGCTATTTTCGTAGAAACTTTAACTTTTAATTAAAATTTAATGTCTGATTGAAACTTATATTTCGGTGTTGAAAAGTCAACTGAAATCTTTTCTGGATGGAAATTCAACTATCATCTTTCTTAGATTAAAAGTTCAACTATTTGGTTGAAAATTCAACAATCTTGTTTGAAAGAATCACCCTTTTTGGTTTTAAATTCAACTGTTTTGTTGAAAATTCGGCTTTTAGGGTTAAAAATTCAGCTATTTTAGTAGAAAATTTAATTTTCAATTAAAATTAAATTTGTGATTAAAATTTATATTTTGGTGTTGAAAAGTCAATTGAAATCTTTTTTCGATGAAAATTCAACTATTTTTTTGAAAATTTGCTTTTTATTAAAAAATACATCTGTTTTAGTGGAAATTTTATCTTTCTTAGATTAAGAATGAACTGTTTGGCTGAAAATTCAACCTTTTTTTTTTGAAAAAATAACCCTTTTTGGTTGAAAATTCAACGGTTTTGTTGAAAAATCGTCTTTTTGGAATGAAAAATCAAGGATCCACGTAGAAAATTTACTTTTCGTTTAAAACTCATATTTTTGTGTTGAAAAGTCAAACTAAAATCTTTTTTTGATGGAAATTGAACTATTTTTTTTAAATTGTCTTTTTTATTCAAAAATTCATTTGTTTTAGCAACCTTTGGTTGAAATAAAACTATTTTGTTTAAAAGTTATACTTTTGGTTGAAAATTCTACTGTTTTGTTGAAAATTTAACTATTTCGTAGAAAATTTACTTTTTGTTTAAAATTCATATTTTGGTGTTAAAAAATGAACTGAAAGCTTTTCTGGATAAAAGTTCAACTTTGAAAAGAAATTGTGCTTCTTTATTAAAAATGTATCTGTTTTAGTATAAATTTCATCTTTCTTGGATAAAAATTCAACTATTTGGTAGAGAATTCATCTATTTCGTTGAAAATTAATCCCTTTTGGTTGCAAAAATTCGTCTTTTTGGATGAAAAATTAAATTTTTTTCTTAGAAATTTATTTTTTGTTAGAAATAATATTTTGGGTATTCAACTATTTTCTTTGAAAGATTTGGTTGAATCACTTTGTTAAGAAATCATTTTTTTTTTTGCTTCCTCGTAGAGGAAGCTTTGTAATGGTAACATTTTTCAAAATTTTTAAATTCATTTAATTAAACCCTCCCTAATTTAAAAATGTCTAATACAATGTTCTAAGCAATTGTCCGGATGTGTGTGTGTGTGTGTGTGTGTGGATGTGTGTGTGGATGTGTTTTTTTTTAAGAGTTATATTTTTAAATGAAAATTCATTTCTTTGGTTGAAAGTTCAACTACTTGGGTAAAAGTTGAACTACATTGTTTAAATTTATTTTTTTGATTTAAGACTTATGTCTTTGGTTAAAAATTTAACTGTTTAGTTGAAAAGTTTTTTTTTGGTTTAAAATCAATTTTTCAACTGAAAATGTAACTTTTCCATTTTTTTAAGATTGATCCTTTTTAGTTGAAAATTCTCCTTTTTTGGTAAAAAAAAAAAGAAATTCTTGGTTTCAAATTTCATTTTTGTTGGGTAAAATTCATCAGTTTCGTGGAAAAATAATTTTTTCCTGAAGTCGTATTTTATTTGTAAACTCAATTTTTGTAGAAAAATTTCGTCTGTTGCTCGAAGGTTCAACAATTTACAATTAGATATAATTTTGTTTCTTTAGTGGAAAATCTTTATTTGTTGAAAATTCGTCTTTTTGGTTTTAAAAAACATGTTTTAAAATAAATTTCATGTTTTTTGATTAAAATATAAACTATGACACTTTTTTTTAAAAAGCCATCTTTTATATTAGAAAAGACATCTTTTTGTTTAAAATGAATTAATAAATTTTAAATTTTTTAATTTGTATCTGAACTACTGTTTTATTCCGTTTATAAAAAATTGTATGTTAAAAGAATTTCAAGATTAAAATGCTGGTATTTGAATATTGACACGGTGATCGTTTGAGGTCTTTAGATATATCTTAACTGACGAAAAATTCTGAGTAGGCTATTCTATTGTTTTTGACCCGTAGAATCCGTAAATGAAGGTCCCAAAATCGTACCCGCTCCCCTTCCCAAGATATAGTCGAAAATTGTAATTTTTTATTAAAAATAATGCATTAAAATGGGAAAATGAAGTACACTATGTAATTCAGTCACAAATAGTGAATATTTTTATTACAATTGTACAATTGAGTGTTTTATAAATAAAAATAGGAGAATTCTACAACAGCATCTTTCAGTCTTTGTGGGTGGGGAATCACTGATCAAATTTATTTTTCTTTCCTCACAAAATCGTAAAAATTTTCTGTGTACCGATTCTCCAGCTTGTTCTGACCATAGTCCTAAACATTCTGAATGTTCGAAAAAATGTTAAACGATCTTTAAGATGCTCAAATAAAACATGTAGTTTCAATGTGATCGAGATATCTGTTGCCATCACTGCCTTTGCTAGTTCTTCAAGCAAACTGTCTAGGTGATTAATATTGTCAATTTTTCTATAGTTAAAAAGCAGAAATCAACTATTTTGTTCATCGTCTTACATTCAATTACGTAAGGTATCAACACAAACTGACCTACATCTTTATAAATATTAGGACCAATAATTCATCGGGTTCTTTCAGCAATTTTCTGCATGCATTTCCTTGAAATATTTCACCATGATAATTTTTAGTGCTCTTTCTCGACCAAGTAACGATACTAGAGTTACTAGACCGTCCCAAAAAAGGTGATTGACAAACCCTTGTCGAATATGCAGCTCGGGTGTGATGCATTTTTCTAGTACACATATATTATCTTTCTCTACAAACAGTGGCTCATTTATTGTACCGTGACAATCTTTTGAGAATTTAGTTTTATGACCTAAAGAAACAATACTTCTGATTATCTTTTTTTCAAATCTCCATATGATTTCAATTCATAATGTTTGTCTCTATCGGTATTATAAATTGACACGGAAATGTCGCTGTCTGTTGACCATTTACCATTAATAGAACTTTGAAATCTGACGTAAATTTAAGTGAAATATCATTAATTTTTATCAAATGAAAGAGAATTTTGATATTTGCATATCATTCATTTATCTCTGGCACAATACAAACTATTATTAATTTGTTTACATTAGTCCAGTTATTTGTGGTGTTTGTTTCGTTATAAACGACTTTTTTTCTTTTTTCCAATGGCGGATCTGTTGATACATCAGCTATCATATACATGCAAATTTTAAAAAAGTCTTGCCCACCATCAGCCATAATTTTAACACGGTAAAGCAATGTAAAAACATAAACACATTAGATTCCAGAGACAGCCAGTTAAGAGTATGTATTCATTTTATGTACAGTGATATGATTGAATAAATTGGAACATAATCTATAACCAATATAATGATAAATATATTACTCATGTTTGATAAATAACTTCAAAAATACGTATCATTATTATGATTACTGATAGTTTATAACATATAGAAGAAAGATGGTCAGATAGATAGTTTATAATACACGCCCGTTGCCAATCACGCACACTTCTACTTTTTAAACAATATTCATTGAATGTATTATTATGTAATAATAATGATTACTATTTGTGTCAAAATTACAGAGTAAACTTTATTTTCATATTTTAATGCATAATTTTTAATAGAAATAATAAAAATGACATTTTTCGACTATATCTTGGAAAGGGGAGCAGCTACGATTTTTGGACATTCATTTTCGGATTCTACGGGTCAAAAACTATAGAATAGCCAACTCAGAATTTTCGTCAGTCAAGACAAGCCTAAAGACCTCAGACGATCACCGTGTGTTGATGATCAAGAAAAATGAAAAATGAGACAAGGAAAAATCCATTACGTAATTTAAGTACGGCCCCCCATCTAGTTCTGTACTCGTACTCGTACGACGTACTGCAACCCTTCAAATATGCATGAGGTTTGCCCTTTCACTAAAAAGCGAGGCTGATGGTTTTTTTCCCACCTTGAAGGCATTCTTCCTCTCTTAAGACATACCTAGGTGAATGTGCCTTTGAATTGCTCAGTGGCATCAGAGGCTTGAAAAGAGAGAGGATGTTTACGAAGAGTAACTGCAGCCTGAAGTGTAAACTTGAGCACCAGAGGATCAATTTAGGCTCAGTGATAAGACCTTCACTTGCCCAATTCTAAGGAACATAATCTTATCCCTTTTCTTTTCACTTGAACCCTTTTCATGAAAAACGGGAAGGAAAAGTAGAGCAAACTTTCGTTTTAAAATGAAAGTTGAAGCAAAAAAACTGTTGATGAAATTATGAGAATACGTAGCCGCATAACTCGTTTTTTTTTCAATTATCCTTCATTTTATATAATTGCGAGCGTGCAACTGTTTCGTGTGATTATTCGATAAGAAATAAATTAGCGTTGATTCTCCGTGAACGTATCGCGAGGTAAGGTCTTAATTAGGATAACATAATGATTGAGATGAGTCGTCATTAAACCTTTGCTCGAGAGAGAAAAACTACTTGTTACGTAAAAAACGCGTCAAGCACGTAACAGGTAATAATAGCATATTAAAGGTTCTACTTTATTAAAAAAAGACTCTGGTAAACAAGTTTCAATCGGTAGGAAAAAAACGGCAAAATATTTTCGACATCCAACAGAAAAAACAAAACTTATCTTTTAACTTCTTGACAAATTCCCATATATTTTCGGTGAATAAAAATAACGAGTTTTTACGCAGTTGCTTGTGACATAAAAAAGAAATCCCCATTTTCTGAAATTTGTATTTTACGTTAGGCCCTGACCGCCAGCGATACGAAAAAAACTCAAGATGGTCCATATTTTCAATTTTTTAAATAATAATTTGCCGATAAATTGTGTCAAAAATGATGAAAAAAGACAAATTTTTACATTCCCCCCACTCTAGGTCACTTACGGATAGTCAGGGTTGTTACAAAATACCAATTTCGAAATTCCCTGACTTCCCTGACTTCCCTGACCAATTTGTCATTTTTCCTGATCGTTACAATTTTTTTGCTCAGATATAAAAAACAACCTTACACCCAGAAGATCAATAATATATAAGTTTTATAAAGGTCAGCCACAAATTACGTTAGACATACATAAAATACATGAATTTAGAACCAAATGATTCGAGTTTTTAACTCAAAAAGATAATATTTGAAACAAAAATGAAAGAATTAAATTTGCAATTGAAACAATTAATTTTCAACAAAAAAAAGGAATTTTCAACAAAATAGTTGTATTTTCAAACAATGTGATGAGTATATGATTAAAAAAATAATAATTTTCAACAAAAGTGTAACAGTTGATATTTCCACTAAAAAACATTTTTTTATTTACTATCCAAAACAGTTGAATTAAAGAAAAGATTGTTCAGAAATAAAAAAAAATAAAAATTTTCAACAAAATAATTACATTTTCAGCCAAAGAAATTAATATTCAATCAAATATTATCACTTTTATAGAAATTTTCAATTTAACAGTTGAACTTTCGACCAAATGAATGAATTTTTTAACAACAAGATAAATTAGTCAACAAGAAGATTTGTATTCTACCATAAAATGTTAACTTTGAACAAAATACAGGAATTTTTGAACAAATACTTGATTTTGTTAACTGAAGAAGATAAATTTTCTACCAAACATTAAATCGTTCAATTTTCAGTTGAAAAAAATAAATTATAAAAAATTATTTTCAACAAAATAGTTCAAGTTTGAACAAAAAAAAGGCTTTTCAACTAAAATCATTGATCATCAAGCAAAAAAATTAATTTTTAATAAAGTGGTTCCACGTTCAACTATGTAGTTGAATTTTAAACCCAAAAAGATTAATTTTCAATGAAAAATATGATAGTTAATATTTCAACCGAAGACGATATTGAGTTAAAGTCAAAAACAGTGGAATTCAAGTAAACAAGACGAATTTTCAAAAAATAGTTGAATCTTTAACCAAAACAGATTAATTTTCAACTAAGCAATTGTGATTTTTACCCAAAAAGGGCGAATTTTCAACGAAAAATATATTAGTTGATATTTCAGTCAAGAAAGAATTCAAATTTAAACCAAAAACAGTTGAATTCATAAAAAAGACGAATTTTCTACAAAACAGATGAATTTGCAACCAAAAAGAATGAGCTTTTCCACAAAATTGTTGAATTTTCAACTAAATAATAAAATTAACTCTAACTGCAGTTTGTCGAAAATTCCCTAACTTTGTCAGGTTTTTCCTGACATTCCCTGATTTTTTCTGACCAGTTATAAATTCCCTGTCATTCCTTGACTTTACCTGACCAGTTACAAATTTCCCGACTTACCTTGGTCAGTTTTAAATTGCCTCACATTCTTTGGCCAGTTTTAAATTCTCTGAAATTCCTTAACTTTTTCCGACCAGTTATAAATTCCTTGACATTTCTTGACCCTTTTTAAATTCCCTGGCCAGTTTTAAACTACCTGACATTCCCTCACCAGTTTCAAATTCCCTGACTTTTCCTGGCCAGTTTTAATTCCCTGAAATTCCCTGACTGTTTTTAAATTTCCTGGTCATTTTTAAATTCCTTGATATTCCCTCACAAGTTTCAAATTCCCTGAAATTTCGTGATTTTTTGCGACCAGATATAAATTCCTTGACTTTTTTTTTAAATTCCCTGGCCATTTTTAAATTCCCTTTAATTCCTTGACCAGTTTTAAATTTCCTGATATTCCATAACCAGTTTCAAATTTCCTGACTTTCTCTGGCCACTTTTAAATTTCCAGAAATTTCCTGAATTTCCTCGACGAGTTATAAATTCCCTGTCATTCCTTGACTTTCCCTGACCAGTTTCAAATTTCTCGACTTACCCTGGTCAGTTTTAAATTCCCTCATA
>CAKNXH010079776.1:0-19871 GCA_932178445.1 Andricus quercusramuli | reverse complement strand
AAAATTTTATTCTGCCAATTTCGAGTTCTGCGAATCGATACCCTACCCTCTTGAGGTTTTGAAAATCGATTTTCGGTAGCGATTGCAACTCGAATTTACAATTTTTCAAAACAAATAAAAACCTGCTCCCGAGATATGGGGAAGCTAAATGAGAATAACAAATACCTGATACAAACAAATTATTTTGTTCCGAGAAAAACCAAATTTAGTGTGACGGTATCACACTGAGATAGATGTTAAATATCTGAATAAAAAAATAGAATGATTCAAAATTTTCCCTTTCAAAATTCTTAAAAAGTTTTTAAATTTTGTTTCGAAATCTTGCAAAGATCTACATTTTGTTTTAAATTTTTTGAAATCTTTTCAAATTTAAAATAATTTTTATTCTTCATGATACTTTTAGCCCTTTTAAATATGTTTTAAAAATATTCGTAATTTTCCAAAAATTCAGAATTTATAAGAAGCTTCTAAAGATTTTGTTCGAAATATTAAAAAAATTTTAATTTTAAAAAATCTTTATAAGTTTTGAATTATTTTGTTATCTTTTTAAAGCTTCTAAATATCTCTTGAACTTACTCGAAATTTTTAAAAATTTTGTCATCTTGAAAAATGATCAATTTTGCTTCAAAATATTTTATATTCCGTTTCGAAATTTTAGGAAATGTTTTAAAATGTTTTGAGATATTTTTCAGTTTTCCCTCAGAATATATTTTTCAAAATAAAAAATCATTTTCAATTTTCCTATGAATATTAGGAAAACATTTTTCATTCTCTTGAAACCTTTTAAAAATTATAAAAATTTTCTAAATTTTGTTTTGAAATCTTTCATAGATCCACATTTTGTTTAAAATTTTTTGAAATCTTTTCAAATTTTAAATAATTTGTAAATTTTTTCAAAACTTCTGAACCATCTAAATAACCTTTAGAATGATTAACATTATTCTTAAAAACTTAGAAAATTTCTGTATAAACTTCTAAACCTTCGAAATATCTTTTAAAGCTATTCGTTATTTTCTTTAAAATTAAAAAAAATTGTGCATATTTAAAAAAATTGCTGTACAATCTTCCGGATTTTTTTTTTACAATTTTAGAAGTCTTCTGAAATCTTTTGATGTGCTTTTAAATATTCCCTTTAAATTCATTTTTCAAAATGAAAAACCATTTAAAATTTTCCCACAAATCTTTAAAAAAAAATTTATTCTCTTGAAGCCTTTCAGAATTCTTAAGAAGCTTCTAAACTTTTTGTTCGAAATCTTCAAAAATGTACATTTTGTTTTCGATTTATTAAAAACATTTTTGAGTTTCCAATTATTTTTGAATCTTTATCAAACTTCTAAATATCTCTTAAACTTAAACTCAACATTTAAATTATTTCCGAATCTTTTTTAAACTTTTAAATATGTTTTAAAATAATTTAGTTTCCCTAAACAAAATTTAAATCCTGCAAATTTAAAAAAAATTCTTGACGTACTCAATCCTGTGGGTTTTTCAATTTCTAAAATCCGTGTACATTTGGTCAGAGAAGTGGAAAACTGTAGAAAACGAAAATTCACGAGCCGGCTGCCGACAGACGAATTTGGATACAGAAATTTGATAGCATCGAGTGTCCACATTGTAATTCATTCTCAGCGTCAAACCTTCCGCTCAGCGAAAAAACACGACTAAGCGAGAATCACGAACGGTCACCCATCCGAGCTCCAACCGTGCTCGTCCCTGCTTAACATTCGAGATCTCGACGTAATTTACAAAATTGATGGAGCAGAATTGAATACAAAATTTTCTAAAACTTTAAATGTGATTCCCGGTTCAAATTTGTATTCCCGATTAATTTCCGGTTTTCCCGGGAAAATAATTTGGTATTTTTCGATCAACTAATAATTCTCAGAATACAATTAGGCTATTCAGATGTTAGCAATAATAATAGCAACACAAAGCATTTTATTGCTCCATACTCCAGTCTGTGGGAGCAAAACTTCCAAATGAGTCGGACGATACTCGTTGACAGAACAATTTGCTCTAATGACCGGAACGACTACCCACTCTATTGCAATAAAATACTTTAAAATGCTGTGAAAACCTCATTTTCTCAAAATCCTGGACTTTAAATACTAAAACTGCATTTCTTGTTCATAAGATCTCACAAATAATTATTGCTCCGCGCTTCACAGGTTAAATGTTTAAACAAATCGAATAATTTCTACACTTAACCGTTTGGACATTTAACCAAATTTAACCTATAGAAAACTTAATTCGGTTAAACTTTCCATCGTTTTTAACTTTTTTTTTATTTAAACTAACTTTAATGTAGGGCCGAAATAAAAAATGCAGTAGAAAATCAACTTTATTTTCGAAGAAAAACTTTCAGTTTTTTAACGTATGTAATATTTTAAAAGTATTATATACAAACTTTATTGTTTATATAAAATATTATTTCTTGTCTATAAATTATCAAAGAATTGATTTATTCAACTGAAGCTGCACAGTATTTCCCCTATTCGCCTCTTTCCCCTTTTTTCTCATTTTTCCACTTACAAGCGACCTAAATTCATCAAAATATTTTTGGTTGAGCTAATTCTTTTTGGCTGAATAGTCTACTATTACATCTTTGGTTGAGAATTAACATTTTTGGGTAAAAAATTATTTTATTTGGTTTAAAATTTGATGAAAATTCATCATTTTGGGTTGAAAATTCTAATTTTTTGTTGAAAATTCGCCTGTTTGGTTGAAAATTTAATCATTTGGTAGAAAATTAACTTTGTTGTTGAAAATTGAACAATTTGGTTGAAATTTTTTTCTTTTCCCACTGAAAAATGTTTCTTAAATGTAAACTTAATATTGTTTAGGTTAAAAATGCAACTTTTTGGTGGCAAAATTAATTATTTTGACGAAAATTAAAAAATTTTATTAAAAAATCATCAATTTTTTTTCCTCCTTAACTAGAAAATCTTTCTTGATTGTTAGAAAATTAATCTGTTCTGGTTGAGGATTCAACTATTCTGTTGAAAATTCGTCTTTTTTGGTTGAATTCAACATTTTTCATGGAAAATAATTTTTTTTTTCTAAAGGAACTATTCTATTTTGGGTAAAAAGTAATCGTTTTCAGTGTAAAATTTAACTAGTTGATGTAAATTTGAATTAGTTTGTTGACATTTTTTTGTATTGAAGATTCGATATTTTAGGTGAAATATATCCTTGGTTAAAAATTAAATTTTTTGATTGAAAATTTAACCATTCCAATTTTGGTAGAAAACTGATAATTTTTAGTTGAAAATTCGTCTTTTTTATTTGAAAATTCATCTTTTTTTTATCAAGAATACAACTATTTGATAAGAATTATTCTGTTTTGATTGAGAATTTTACTATTTTGTTCAAAATTTGTTATTTTTTGGTTGAAAATTATTTTTTTTTTGGCTGTGCCTGGTCGTCCCGAAAAATTGGGTGAGTTGGAAAAGGGGATGGACTAGTCCCTAATTTCAAGACGAGATGCTTCGTTTTTTTTTTTAATTGAAAATTTAACCATCCCATTTTTTGTTCAAAATTTCTTTTTAGTTAAAAAATTAACTATTTAGTTGAAAATTTAATCACATCGCTGAAAATTCATTTTTTTTTGGCAAAGATTCATCATTTTAGTTGAAAATTTAACTATTTTGTTGAAAATGCCTTTTTTTTGTCTAAAATTTAACTATTCAATTTTTTTTTGAAAATTGATATTTTTTAGTTTACATTTCAACTAATTAATTTAGAATTGAACTAGTTTGTTAAAATTCATTTTTTTATTAAAGATTCAACATTTTAGGTGAAAATTGGTCTTTTTGGTTGAAAATTTAACTATTTTTTTGAAAATTCATTCTTTTTTTATTGAAATCAACTGTTTATGATTTTTAAATTGTTTGTTTGAAATACCATGTATTACTTTTTTCGTTGAAAACTCATTTTCTTTTGGTTGGAAATTAAATTTTTCAATTAAAAATTCAACTATTCCAGTTTTGGTAGAAAATTGATCACTTCTAGTTGAAAAATTGTCTTTTTAATTTAAAAATTCATCTCTTTTGGTTAAAATGTTATCATTTCAGTTAAAAATGCAATTGCTTCATAAAAATTAATCTGTTTCGATTAAGGATTTTATTATTGCGTTGACTCAAAATTTAACTATTTCATTTTTGGTTAAAAATTTCTCTTTTGTAGTTGAAAATTCAACTACTTTATTGAAAGCTTCACTATAATGTTAAAAACTCATTTTTTTGGTTAAAGATTCATCATTTTAGTTGAAAATTTAACTATTTTGTTGAAAATCCATTATTTTATTGGCCTAAAATTTAAGTATTCCATTTTTCGTTAAAAATTGATATTTTTTAGTTTAAAATTCAACTGCTTGATTTACAGTTGAACTAATTTGCTAAAAATGCATTTTTTAATTGAAGATTCTACATTTTAAGTGGAATTTATCCGTTAGATTAAAAATGTAACTATTTTGTTACAAAATATCTTTTGTTTGAAATACGAAACGAAATATTACACTTTTTTTGATAAATTCATCTCTTTCGTTTGAAAATGAAACTACTTAGTTAAAAGTTGAAATACTTCGTTAAAAATTAATTTCTTGGTTAAAAAATCATCCCTACGGTTGAAAATTTAACAATTTTGTTGAAAAATCATTTTCTTTTCGTTGAAAATTAAATTTTTTAACTGAAAATTTGACTTCCAGTTTTGGTTGAAATTGCATCATTTTTAGTTCCGAATTCGTCTTTTTGATTTGAAAAATCATCTCTTTTGGTAGAAATTACATCTTTTTGATTAGGAATGCAACTTTTTGCTTGAAATTATTTTGTTTTGATTAAGGATTTTACAATTTTGTTGAAATTTTCTTATTTTTTGGTTAAAAATTAATGTCGTTTGTTAAAAATTAGACTTTATTGGTAGAAAATAAATCTCCTTGGTTAAAAATTCATCTTTTGAGTTGAAAATTGAACTAAATGTTTAAGAATTAATCTATTTTGTTGAAAGTGCAACACTTTCACTGGAAATGTTAGGCAATTAGATCGGTTCAAATTTATTTTAATATAGTACCCAAATTAATTTTATTTAAAAGAATAATTCCCCAATTTTCGTGATAAATCGTCTTATTTCACCTGTTTAGAGCATTTTTGCTTTCCTTTCTGCTTTCTATAAAAATAAAAGATCTCTTTATATTATATAAATATTTATATTTTACATTTCTACTTTAAAATGCAGAATTTCTAGCCCCATTATTTTTCTTTTTCATTCTTTCCAGCGTTTAGTCTCCATTTCACTTTGTTCCACATTTCTGAGCTCGCGATAAAAATAAGGAAATAATTATAGCAGCTACAGAAAAGTGGTAATTTCGTTTATTATTTTTATTTTTTTAAGCTTAAGTTGGTCAGCATTTGAATTTTCACCTCGAACGGAAAGTATATCCCGTTAGTTGAAATATTCCAATAATTTTTTAGAAGTTGTTGTTATATGTTGTTAGCTTTAGGAAAAGGTCAGTTGTGAAATTATGTAAATCTTTCATTCAAAATTTCAATTTTATTTAATTTTATCATTAAATATTAATAAAGCTTGCCGTATTCTTAAAAAAAAGTTCTTTTAGCGAAGTACAATTGATAAACAAACAATGACAATGTACCAGAAAAATTCTTCAACAAATTTATAATCAAATTTTTTTCAAAGTTGTCAGAAAACATTGCAGTCGAAGAACTCTTTTAAAATTATTTTTTAGCCACGTATATTTAATGACAATTTTTTTTTATTTAAACCATTAAACACAGTTTGATGTGTATAAGACAAACAATATTAAGTAATGAATTTTCCTGTTATCATGAGGAATTATAAATGTGAAGTGAAACTTTGTTCCCTTGAAAACCACAATGTAGTAACAATACAAAATTATAAAAAACTTTGTGGTTGAATAATTATTCGAATATTCTTTAAAGAATGTTCTTTTCCTTATCAGAAGTTATGTCTGTGAAAGTAAAATTGTTTATTTTAAATCAAATTGTATTATAAATTATCAAAAAAATTGTAGTTGGGCATAATTCTTCAAGTATTAACTAAACTGCATGTATTTTTCAAACATTGCACTGTGACATACTTTGATAAAAAAAATAAATATTCAAGTTATCAAAAAATTCAGCCAAGTAATAATTTAATAACCAAAATGACGACAAAATTTGATTTTACGAATTATTTTGAAATATTTTTTCACCGACACATATGTAGTTAAAACATATTCCTTCTAATTTTGTTGTACGGCCAATTACATTTTTATGTTGTTTAAAATTTTGTTTATATATGTGCCTAAAATTGATTCTAAAAAATTTATTTTTTAGGGTCAATACAATCCCCAGCGATTATTATTCCAATAATGTTTTAGAGTTTAAAACTCTTAGAACTGCCTTAGAACTTTTATTATATTCCAGAGAGCATAGAATGCTCAAAGGTTCCGAGTGTGCGTCGCATTTACAATTGCTTACAGTGATCTACAAAATTATTAGGCCGCAAGTTCAAAGAACCGTAGAATGTAGAAATTTGGCACGCTGTTTGAAAACAAGCTGGCCGCCAAATTTTATTTTCACAATTCCCTGACTTTTCCTTGATTTTTCCCTGACTAATTTTTCATTTTCCCAAACAATTAATATTTAAAGACAAAAATTCTAATCTTGTAATATTTTTAATATGGCATCTTTCATAAATGGAATAAAACCATTTTCAATTTGAATTTATAAATTTATTATTCCCAGAGCTGTCATAGTGTAATTAGTAGGGTGGGTTGAAAAAAATAAAAAATGATTAGAATCATATGGGTCATAGGGGACGGCTGAAAATCCCTAAAAATAAAATTCCAGACACTGTAAAATTCCCCAATAATAAAATTTCCGATTAATAAAATTCCCGAATTATGAATTAACCGAACTAGAAAATTCCCAAATTTAAATAATTAAATTACTTTGTTTATAAAAATAATCATATTATTACAATTTTATTTTTTTTATACGTAAATTTCTTTTTTATTGTTTATATTCGAGAATTTTTCTAGTTCGGATATTTTATAATTCGGCAATTTTCTGTCGGGAATTTTATTAATTGAGAACTTTCCAATCCGGGAATTTTACAATGTCGGTATTTTTATTTTTCGGGATTTTTCAGTCGTCCCGGTGATAGCACTGAAAAGTTTTTTTGTGGCATTACAAAAAAATTAAAACATTTCTCACCAATGGGCAAGTCGATTGAATTTTTTCCAATTTTTAATTTTTTGTGTATGGAAATTTTTTTCCAATTTTTGTGGTAAAGTTGGTCAAAGTAAATAATCTTAGACGGAAAACAAGTGAAAAAAATGGTTTTTCCTCGAAATATAATATTTCAAAAAAAGGCGAAAACTGCAATTTCTTTAATTTTTACCTGAAGTTGCACAAAAAAAGTTTTTCGCTTTTCCAAAATTTTTTATGCCTATTTTAATAAACTAAGAAAACACAAACACTTTCTTTAGTTTACTGAAAAGAGCATCAGAAAAACAAAAAGTAAAACATTTTTTTTTGCAACTTTTGGTACAAATTAACAAAAGAGCATATTTTGTCATTTTTTGAAATATTTTATTTGGACGAAAACATTTTTTCTTATTTTTTTTCGATCCAAGGTCATTTTCTTCTGTAAACTTTATTCCCAAAAATTGAAAAAATTGTTCTATTTTTTACGGATCATGTGTAAAACGATTTTTACGGATCTTGTGTAAAAATGGTTGACATTTCAAAACCCGTAAAAAATAGAAAAAATGTTGTTGAAACTTAAAAATATGTACGTTATCCTTAGTTTATTAAGAAGAACATACAAAAATAAAAAACAAAAAAAAAACATTTTTTTTTGAAAATGTAGATAAAAATTAACAAAATATTATATTTCAACGAAAAAAATTTTTTCTTACTTTTTTCCGTCAATGTTATTTACTTCCTTAAACTTCACAACCAGAAAAATTGAAAAAAATTGTTTCCATACACAAAAAATTAAAAATTTGAACATTCTCGCACAACTCCTGTTTTTTCCAGCAGGTATCTCTAAATTTTTTAACGTATAATTTTTCTTGAAATTTTTTTAGAAATTTTAAAAATACTATTGAAAAATGCTATTGAAAACTTTTTGTAATGTTTTTAAATACCCTAAAATCATTCAAATCTTTTGGAATCACTTCAAATGATTCAAATATATTGAAAATTCTTGAACTTTTTCGAAACTCTCTAAATTTCATGCCATTTTTGAAAATATCCTAAAATCTTCAAAATTCTTTGAAATCCCTTCAGATTATTGGAATCAATAGAAATATCCTTGGAATCTATGAAAAGCCCCTAAAATATTTAAAATCCTTTGAAATGTTTTGAAATCCCTTGAAACTTTTTAAAGTGCTTGAAATTTATTTGGAATTTTCAAAAAGAACCTAAAATCCTTAAAATACTTTGTATACACTTGAAATTATTAAAATCAATTTAAAATACCCTAAGATATTTTAAATCCTTTAGAGTTAAACATTCTTTGGAAATCTCTTCAAATTTTTCAAACCTCTTAAAAATTCCTTGGATTTTTTTTAAATTCTTTAGATAAAATCTTGGAAATTCTTAAAAATCTTTGGTAATACCTTGAAATATTTTAAAGCTCTTGAAAACTTCCCAGACATATTAAAAATTTCCTAAAATATTTCAAATATTTTGAAATTTTTTTAAATATCCCAAAATCTTTCAAATCTTTTTAAATCACTTCAGATGATCAAAATCTATTAAGAATGCCCCCAAGTCTTTTCAAATTCTTTGAAATTTTTTGAAATCGCTTAAAGTTTTTTGAAGCTCTTGAAAATTCCTTGCGATTTTTAAAAATATCCTAAAATCTTAACAATTCTTTGAAATCTCTTCCGATTATTGAAATCAATTAAAAATTCCTTGAAACTTTGTAAAGCTCTTGAAAATTATTTGAAATTTTTTTAAATACCCTAAAATCCTTCAAATACTTTGGAATCACTTGCAGTTATTGAAATAAATTTAAAACGCCCTTAGATATTTTGAATCCTTTAAAATCTGTCAAAATCCCTTGAAATTTGTTAAAGCTGTTAAAAATTCCTCGGAATTTTTTTAGATTCCTTAAAATCTTTAAAATAGTTGAACTTTCTACCAGGTACATAGTTGCATTTTAAAAAAAAAATAAATAAAACAAAAACTACGCGTCTTATCAAAAAGTGAATAATAACAAATTTGTAGATCTCTTTTAGGTGCACAATTTTGGTATATTCGTCTTTTATCGTATATCACATAGTTTGACAGCAAAATGGAATTTTTATTTATTTTTTAAATTTTTTTGTGCGATCAAAATTTGAATATTTGATTTTTCGAAAAATTCAAAAAGTTGTTATGAAAATATTGTAGGGTGTTCAAAAAGCAACGTTTTTCTCCTCCTGACTTTTTTCGTATCGTGCGTTTTTCGGGTTAAAATGTTCATTTTCGTTTGTTTTTTGGAATTTTGAAAATGCTATAACTCCAGTAATTTTTTTTATCCGAAAAAGTCATCATGATAAATTGTTCGAGTTTTTGAGTAATATGAATAGCCGTACACAGAATTTTTGAATTTTGAAAAGAATGGTCTAAAAAATTTTCAAAATGCTTTAACTTTTTGAATTTTGATCCAAATTAGCTGGTTAACGAACTTGTTCTTTCTTTTTAGGCCCTTAAGAAGTGCGCCAAAGCACAATTCAATCTGATTATTTTTCCGAAAGTTATCGTGCCTACAGACTACAGACAGACAGACTACAGACAGAGACAGACACCTTCGTAAAAATCGTTTTTTCTGACTCAGGGGGTCTCAAAACGTGGAGATTTTATGAAAAACGACCAAGTCAAATTTTACATAAAACCAATACCTTCTCATTATGAGAATGTAAAAAACGAATTTTCAATAAAATAGCTGAATCCTCCACCCAGAAGAGATTAATTTTCTTTTTTTGGAAGTAAATTATCAACTCTAAATATTTAATTTTCTACCCACAGCCGACCCATAAAACTCTCTCAATAGGAAATTTTCAAAAAACACAAAGTAACTTCCAAGTAACTAAAATTAAAGTTCCAAATTACTGCAAAAATCATAACTAAGTTACTACCCAACTCTGATACTATTAATATGATTAATATTAATATAATATTAATATAATTATTATTTAAAATATATTAACAAGGAAAGTTTAATTGTAAAGCTGAATTGTCAAGCAAAATATTGTCAAAACATATCCGTAAATATTAATTATCAAATTTGCAGCCTATTTCAGAATGCTGATTTTAATGGCGCCTTATTTAGCAGCGAAACGCTCATCTGTATTCCAAACGACCAATTGATCTGAATGTCTAAGATCGATTGTTTCACATCTAGAATTTAAATGAAGTTCATTCTCCTCAGAAGAAATAGGATATAGGGTCATTTTTCACGAAAATAGGGGAATAAATTATTTTCAATAAAATTCATGTGTGGGTAACTATATTGAATTCCATATAAATCGCTTTAATCCTAAAACTTCAATTGGAAATATATTGCATTTTCAACCAAATAGTTGAATTTTCAACCCCAAAAAGACGAATTTTCAACAAAAGAGTTGAGTTTTCAAACAAAGAAGTCGAATGTTTTAGAAAACCCGTTGACTTTGACAGCCAAAAAGATGAATTTTCAACAAAAAGGTTAATTTTCAAACCAAAAAGTTAATTCAACATCAAATAGTTGAATTTTCAACAAGACTTAAATTTTCAACTAAAAAGATAAATTTTCAACATAGAAAGATAAATTTTCATAAAAATGGCCGAATTTTTAAACAACAAAGATTAAACTTCAAACAAAAACAGTCATACTTCCATCCAAATTAATTTTCAAGCCAAAAAAGACGACTTTTTTAGAAGATATTCGAATTTTCAACCAGAAAAGTTGAATTTTCAACAAAAAAATTTATTTTCAACTAAGAAAGATGACGTTTCAGTCAAAAAAGATGAATCCTTAACGAAAAATATAATAGTTGATATTTCAACGAAAAAAGATTTTAATTTGATATCAAAGACAGTTGATTTCAACCAACAAAGTAAATTAAAGAAAAGGTTAAATTTTTAACGAAGCAGTTAAATTTTTAACCCAAAACTACAAGTTTTCAATAAAATAGTTGAATCCGCAACAAAAACAAATTATTTTTAGCCAAAAAGTTGCATTTTAACCAAAAAAATATGAAATTTCGACCAAAAAGACAAATGAACTTTCATTCAAAAAGTTCATTTTTACGAAAATAATAGAATTTTCAACCAAAGAAATTAATTTTCAAATAAAAATATGAATATTTAACAAAAAAAATTATTTTTGAGAAAAAAGTTCAACTTTCAACCAAGTAGTTGAATTTTCAACAGAAAAAGAAGAATTCTGAACGAAAATATAATATTGGTTATTTTAAACAAGAAAATACTTTTATTTAAAATTAAAAACAGTGGAATTGAACCACAAAATACGAATTTTTAACAAAATAGTTGAATCCTCAAACAAAAAAGGATTAAATTTTTACCATATAGGTGAGTTTTCCGAGTGCCGAGAAAGATTTTTCAGTAAAAAAAAGGAAAAAAATTAATCGCAAATGTCAAATTTTCAAGCCAAAAAGACGAGCTTTCTACAAAGCAATTGAATTTTCTACCAAATAATGGAATTTTCAACCAAAATGTTGAATTTTCAACCACCAAGATTAATTTTCTGCCAAAGAAGACGAATTTTCATCAAATTCCATACATTTTCAGCCAAAATGGAATAGTTAAATTTGCATTTAAAAAAATTAATTTTCAATTTAAAAAACGAATTTTCTGTCAGACAGTTGAACTTTCTACCAAATTAAAAAATTTTCTAACCAAAAAGAAGAATGCTTCACAAAATAATTGGATAGTAAACCCGACAATATGCATTTTTTACAAAAAAATTCATTTGCAACCGAACAGTTGAATTTACAATCAAATAACTAAATTTTCAGTTAAAAAATATTTTTTACAAAAACAAAAACGAATTTTCAGCAAAGTACTTCAATTTTTAACCGCAACAGTTTAATTTTTGATCAGGCAGTTACATTTTTAATTAAAAAAAATAAGAAATTTCTACAAATAAGATGAATTTTCAAACAAAAGAACAAAATCAAATTGTTGAATTTTCAAGTCAAAAAGACGATTTTTCAACAAGATAGTTGAATTAAAAAAAAGAGATCAATTCTTAACCAGAAATTTAATAGTAAACTTTTCAACAGAAAATAATGATCACTTACACCCTCCCTTCACTTAATGCAGCATAAAAAAATCGATGACCTACTCCCCCACCCAAGAGACTTCAAATAATTTATGCGCGGCCCATTAAACATGTTCCTAGTGAATGATGATCATCAAAATTTTTCAAATATATTTTTTCCTGCTGAAATTAAAAGACCACTAAAAATCGAATATAATTACTTGAGGAAAGTTTTAAAAAATGTTTTTTTAATGTTTAACTATTCATCTTTCTTGGTTGAAAATTTATCTTTCTTGCTTAAAAATGCATACTTTTTCGTTGAAAATTCAACTGTTCGGTTAACAATTAATCTTTTTGGTTGAAAATTCAAGTAATTGGTTAGAATTTAAGTAGTTTTTTGAAAATTGCTACAACTTGTAAAAAATCATGTTTGTTGAAAATTGAGTTTTTCTGCAGAAAATTCATCTGTTTGGCTTAAAAATTCAGCAATTTGGTATTCGTAGAGCCCTAAATGCGCCTTGACATAGGGTAAAAATAGAAATTTGTTTATTAATTTATAATTATATTTCTTTTTTTCCAGTTGCTTCCATCTGAAGATAATTTTCAAATTTATACATTTTATTATATATTTGATAATTCTACAATTTTGTTAACAAGTCATAATTTTTGGTTGAAAATGAACTGTTTTGTTAAAAATTCGTCTTTTCGGTTAAAAATTCAGCTATTTTCGTAGAAACTTTAACTTTTAATTAAAATTTAATGTCTGATTGAAACTTATATTTCGGTGTTGAAAAGTCAACTGAAATCTTTTCTGGATGGAAATTCAACTATCATCTTTCTTAGATTAAAAGTTCAACTATTTGGTTGAAAATTCAACAATCTTGTTTGAAAGAATCACCCTTTTTGGTTTTAAATTCAACTGTTTTGTTGAAAATTCGGCTTTTAGGGTTAAAAATTCAGCTATTTTAGTAGAAAATTTAATTTTCAATTAAAATTAAATTTGTGATTAAAATTTATATTTTGGTGTTGAAAAGTCAATTGAAATCTTTTTTCGATGAAAATTCAACTATTTTTTTGAAAATTTGCTTTTTATTAAAAAATACATCTGTTTTAGTGGAAATTTTATCTTTCTTAGATTAAGAATGAACTGTTTGGCTGAAAATTCAACCTTTTTTTTTTGAAAAAATAACCCTTTTTGGTTGAAAATTCAACGGTTTTGTTGAAAAATCGTCTTTTTGGAATGAAAAATCAAGGATCCACGTAGAAAATTTACTTTTCGTTTAAAACTCATATTTTTGTGTTGAAAAGTCAAACTAAAATCTTTTTTTGATGGAAATTGAACTATTTTTTTTAAATTGTCTTTTTTATTCAAAAATTCATTTGTTTTAGCAACCTTTGGTTGAAATAAAACTATTTTGTTTAAAAGTTATACTTTTGGTTGAAAATTCTACTGTTTTGTTGAAAATTTAACTATTTCGTAGAAAATTTACTTTTTGTTTAAAATTCATATTTTGGTGTTAAAAAATGAACTGAAAGCTTTTCTGGATAAAAGTTCAACTTTGAAAAGAAATTGTGCTTCTTTATTAAAAATGTATCTGTTTTAGTATAAATTTCATCTTTCTTGGATAAAAATTCAACTATTTGGTAGAGAATTCATCTATTTCGTTGAAAATTAATCCCTTTTGGTTGCAAAAATTCGTCTTTTTGGATGAAAAATTAAATTTTTTTCTTAGAAATTTATTTTTTGTTAGAAATAATATTTTGGGTATTCAACTATTTTCTTTGAAAGATTTGGTTGAATCACTTTGTTAAGAAATCATTTTTTTTTTTGCTTCCTCGTAGAGGAAGCTTTGTAATGGTAACATTTTTCAAAATTTTTAAATTCATTTAATTAAACCCTCCCTAATTTAAAAATGTCTAATACAATGTTCTAAGCAATTGTCCGGATGTGTGTGTGTGTGTGTGTGTGTGGATGTGTGTGTGGATGTGTTTTTTTTTAAGAGTTATATTTTTAAATGAAAATTCATTTCTTTGGTTGAAAGTTCAACTACTTGGGTAAAAGTTGAACTACATTGTTTAAATTTATTTTTTTGATTTAAGACTTATGTCTTTGGTTAAAAATTTAACTGTTTAGTTGAAAAGTTTTTTTTTGGTTTAAAATCAATTTTTCAACTGAAAATGTAACTTTTCCATTTTTTTAAGATTGATCCTTTTTAGTTGAAAATTCTCCTTTTTTGGTAAAAAAAAAAAGAAATTCTTGGTTTCAAATTTCATTTTTGTTGGGTAAAATTCATCAGTTTCGTGGAAAAATAATTTTTTCCTGAAGTCGTATTTTATTTGTAAACTCAATTTTTGTAGAAAAATTTCGTCTGTTGCTCGAAGGTTCAACAATTTACAATTAGATATAATTTTGTTTCTTTAGTGGAAAATCTTTATTTGTTGAAAATTCGTCTTTTTGGTTTTAAAAAACATGTTTTAAAATAAATTTCATGTTTTTTGATTAAAATATAAACTATGACACTTTTTTTTAAAAAGCCATCTTTTATATTAGAAAAGACATCTTTTTGTTTAAAATGAATTAATAAATTTTAAATTTTTTAATTTGTATCTGAACTACTGTTTTATTCCGTTTATAAAAAATTGTATGTTAAAAGAATTTCAAGATTAAAATGCTGGTATTTGAATATTGACACGGTGATCGTTTGAGGTCTTTAGATATATCTTAACTGACGAAAAATTCTGAGTAGGCTATTCTATTGTTTTTGACCCGTAGAATCCGTAAATGAAGGTCCCAAAATCGTACCCGCTCCCCTTCCCAAGATATAGTCGAAAATTGTAATTTTTTATTAAAAATAATGCATTAAAATGGGAAAATGAAGTACACTATGTAATTCAGTCACAAATAGTGAATATTTTTATTACAATTGTACAATTGAGTGTTTTATAAATAAAAATAGGAGAATTCTACAACAGCATCTTTCAGTCTTTGTGGGTGGGGAATCACTGATCAAATTTATTTTTCTTTCCTCACAAAATCGTAAAAATTTTCTGTGTACCGATTCTCCAGCTTGTTCTGACCATAGTCCTAAACATTCTGAATGTTCGAAAAAATGTTAAACGATCTTTAAGATGCTCAAATAAAACATGTAGTTTCAATGTGATCGAGATATCTGTTGCCATCACTGCCTTTGCTAGTTCTTCAAGCAAACTGTCTAGGTGATTAATATTGTCAATTTTTCTATAGTTAAAAAGCAGAAATCAACTATTTTGTTCATCGTCTTACATTCAATTACGTAAGGTATCAACACAAACTGACCTACATCTTTATAAATATTAGGACCAATAATTCATCGGGTTCTTTCAGCAATTTTCTGCATGCATTTCCTTGAAATATTTCACCATGATAATTTTTAGTGCTCTTTCTCGACCAAGTAACGATACTAGAGTTACTAGACCGTCCCAAAAAAGGTGATTGACAAACCCTTGTCGAATATGCAGCTCGGGTGTGATGCATTTTTCTAGTACACATATATTATCTTTCTCTACAAACAGTGGCTCATTTATTGTACCGTGACAATCTTTTGAGAATTTAGTTTTATGACCTAAAGAAACAATACTTCTGATTATCTTTTTTTCAAATCTCCATATGATTTCAATTCATAATGTTTGTCTCTATCGGTATTATAAATTGACACGGAAATGTCGCTGTCTGTTGACCATTTACCATTAATAGAACTTTGAAATCTGACGTAAATTTAAGTGAAATATCATTAATTTTTATCAAATGAAAGAGAATTTTGATATTTGCATATCATTCATTTATCTCTGGCACAATACAAACTATTATTAATTTGTTTACATTAGTCCAGTTATTTGTGGTGTTTGTTTCGTTATAAACGACTTTTTTTCTTTTTTCCAATGGCGGATCTGTTGATACATCAGCTATCATATACATGCAAATTTTAAAAAAGTCTTGCCCACCATCAGCCATAATTTTAACACGGTAAAGCAATGTAAAAACATAAACACATTAGATTCCAGAGACAGCCAGTTAAGAGTATGTATTCATTTTATGTACAGTGATATGATTGAATAAATTGGAACATAATCTATAACCAATATAATGATAAATATATTACTCATGTTTGATAAATAACTTCAAAAATACGTATCATTATTATGATTACTGATAGTTTATAACATATAGAAGAAAGATGGTCAGATAGATAGTTTATAATACACGCCCGTTGCCAATCACGCACACTTCTACTTTTTAAACAATATTCATTGAATGTATTATTATGTAATAATAATGATTACTATTTGTGTCAAAATTACAGAGTAAACTTTATTTTCATATTTTAATGCATAATTTTTAATAGAAATAATAAAAATGACATTTTTCGACTATATCTTGGAAAGGGGAGCAGCTACGATTTTTGGACATTCATTTTCGGATTCTACGGGTCAAAAACTATAGAATAGCCAACTCAGAATTTTCGTCAGTCAAGACAAGCCTAAAGACCTCAGACGATCACCGTGTGTTGATGATCAAGAAAAATGAAAAATGAGACAAGGAAAAATCCATTACGTAATTTAAGTACGGCCCCCCATCTAGTTCTGTACTCGTACTCGTACGACGTACTGCAACCCTTCAAATATGCATGAGGTTTGCCCTTTCACTAAAAAGCGAGGCTGATGGTTTTTTTCCCACCTTGAAGGCATTCTTCCTCTCTTAAGACATACCTAGGTGAATGTGCCTTTGAATTGCTCAGTGGCATCAGAGGCTTGAAAAGAGAGAGGATGTTTACGAAGAGTAACTGCAGCCTGAAGTGTAAACTTGAGCACCAGAGGATCAATTTAGGCTCAGTGATAAGACCTTCACTTGCCCAATTCTAAGGAACATAATCTTATCCCTTTTCTTTTCACTTGAACCCTTTTCATGAAAAACGGGAAGGAAAAGTAGAGCAAACTTTCGTTTTAAAATGAAAGTTGAAGCAAAAAAACTGTTGATGAAATTATGAGAATACGTAGCCGCATAACTCGTTTTTTTTTCAATTATCCTTCATTTTATATAATTGCGAGCGTGCAACTGTTTCGTGTGATTATTCGATAAGAAATAAATTAGCGTTGATTCTCCGTGAACGTATCGCGAGGTAAGGTCTTAATTAGGATAACATAATGATTGAGATGAGTCGTCATTAAACCTTTGCTCGAGAGAGAAAAACTACTTGTTACGTAAAAAACGCGTCAAGCACGTAACAGGTAATAATAGCATATTAAAGGTTCTACTTTATTAAAAAAAGACTCTGGTAAACAAGTTTCAATCGGTAGGAAAAAAACGGCAAAATATTTTCGACATCCAACAGAAAAAACAAAACTTATCTTTTAACTTCTTGACAAATTCCCATATATTTTCGGTGAATAAAAATAACGAGTTTTTACGCAGTTGCTTGTGACATAAAAAAGAAATCCCCATTTTCTGAAATTTGTATTTTACGTTAGGCCCTGACCGCCAGCGATACGAAAAAAACTCAAGATGGTCCATATTTTCAATTTTTTAAATAATAATTTGCCGATAAATTGTGTCAAAAATGATGAAAAAAGACAAATTTTTACATTCCCCCCACTCTAGGTCACTTACGGATAGTCAGGGTTGTTACAAAATACCAATTTCGAAATTCCCTGACTTCCCTGACTTCCCTGACCAATTTGTCATTTTTCCTGATCGTTACAATTTTTTTGCTCAGATATAAAAAACAACCTTACACCCAGAAGATCAATAATATATAAGTTTTATAAAGGTCAGCCACAAATTACGTTAGACATACATAAAATACATGAATTTAGAACCAAATGATTCGAGTTTTTAACTCAAAAAGATAATATTTGAAACAAAAATGAAAGAATTAAATTTGCAATTGAAACAATTAATTTTCAACAAAAAAAAGGAATTTTCAACAAAATAGTTGTATTTTCAAACAATGTGATGAGTATATGATTAAAAAAATAATAATTTTCAACAAAAGTGTAACAGTTGATATTTCCACTAAAAAACATTTTTTTATTTACTATCCAAAACAGTTGAATTAAAGAAAAGATTGTTCAGAAATAAAAAAAAATAAAAATTTTCAACAAAATAATTACATTTTCAGCCAAAGAAATTAATATTCAATCAAATATTATCACTTTTATAGAAATTTTCAATTTAACAGTTGAACTTTCGACCAAATAAATGAATTTTTTAACAACAAGATAAATTAGTCAACAAGAAGATTTGTATTCTACCATAAAATGTTAACTTTGAACAAAATACAGGAATTTTTGAACAAATACTTGATTTTGTTAACTGAAGAAGATAAATTTTCTACCAAACATTAAATCGTTCAATTTTCAGTTGAAAAAAATAAATTATAAAAAATTATTTTCAACAAAATAGTTCAAGTTTGAACAAAAAAAAGGCTTTTCAACTAAAATCATTGATCATCAAGCAAAAAAATTAATTTTTAATAAAGTGGTTCCACGTTCAACTATGTAGTTGAATTTTAAACCCAAAAAGATTAATTTTCAATGAAAAATATGATAGTTAATATTTCAACCGAAGACGATATTGAGTTAAAGTCAAAAACAGTGGAATTCAAGTAAACAAGACGAATTTTCAAAAAATAGTTGAATCTTTAACCAAAACAGATTAATTTTCAACTAAGCAATTGTGATTTTTACCCAAAAAGGGCGAATTTTCAACGAAAAATATATTAGTTGATATTTCAGTCAAGAAAGAATTCAAATTTAAACCAAAAACAGTTGAATTCATAAAAAAGACGAATTTTCTACAAAACAGATGAATTTGCAACCAAAAAGAATGAGCTTTTCCACAAAATTGTTGAATTTTCAACTAAATAATAAAATTAACTCTAACTGCAGTTTGTCGAAAATTCCCTAACTTTGTCAGGTTTTTCCTGACATTCCCTGATTTTTTCTGACCAGTTATAAATTCCCTGTCATTCCTTGACTTTACCTGACCAGTTACAAATTTCCCGACTTACCTTGGTCAGTTTTAAATTGCCTCACATTCTTTGGCCAGTTTTAAATTCTCTGAAATTCCTTAACTTTTTCCGACCAGTTATAAATTCCTTGACATTTCTTGACCCTTTTTAAATTCCCTGGCCAGTTTTAAACTACCTGACATTCCCTCACCAGTTTCAAATTCCCTGACTTTTCCTGGCCAGTTTTAATTCCCTGAAATTCCCTGACTGTTTTTAAATTTCCTGGTCATTTTTAAATTCCTTGATATTCCCTCACAAGTTTCAAATTCCCTGAAATTTCGTGATTTTTTGCGACCAGATATAAATTCCTTGACTTTTTTTTTAAATTCCCTGGCCATTTTTAAATTCCCTTTAATTCCTTGACCAGTTTTAAATTTCCTGATATTCCATAACCAGTTTCAAATTTCCTGACTTTCTCTGGCCACTTTTAAATTTCCAGAAATTTCCTGAATTTCCTCGACGAGTTATAAATTCCCTGTCATTCCTTGACTTTCCCTGACCAGTTTCAAATTTCTCGACTTACCCTGGTCAGTTTTAAATTCCCTCATA
>CAKNXH010079775.1:22163-44358 GCA_932178445.1 Andricus quercusramuli | reverse complement strand
AAGTCATATTTTTTGTTTTTAATTTCAATTTTTGTAGAGAAAATTCGTCTTTTGGCCTGAAGGTTCAACAATTTGAGTAGAATTTTCTTTCTTTAGTGAAAAATCTTTATTTGTTGATAATTCGTCTTTTTGATTTTAAAAAACGTTTGTGTGTGTATAAATTTAATGTTTTTTTATTAAAATATAAACTATGACACTTTTTGTTGGGAATTTATATTTTTAGATTGAAAATTCATCTATTATATTAAAAATTTAATTATTTTGTTGAAAATTCAAGTATTTTGTTAAAAAGCCATTTTTTATAGTAGAAAAGACATTTTTTTGTTTAAGATAGATTAATAAATTTTAGATTTGTATCTGAAATACTGTGTTATTTCGTTCATAAAAGATTATTTGTTAAAAGTACTTCAAGATTAAAATGCTGGTATTTGAATGTTAATGATCAAGGAAAATGAAAAATCAGAGAATGAAAAATAAGGGAATTTTGAAAATGAAGTTATCGGACACCCTGCCTAATTCTAATAGCAATATCTAGTAAAACATTTTTGGAAACTAAAAATTACGTACAGAAAGAGTGGGGGGGGGTCTCAGAGAGGGCCTATAATCCGTTACGTAATTTCAGTACGGCCCCTTACTTATCTACACTCAGAAAACCATTTGGTTGAATCAACAAAAATTTTGTTGGTTCAACCATAGAATATGGTTATTATATGGACAACAAAATATTTTGTTGACCTAACCAAATTTTTTGGTTGTTTTAACCAATTCCTTTAGTAGATGGTGTATTTAGTTGATTCAGCCAAAAAATTTGGTTGAGCTAATGAAATATTTAATTGAATGAACTAAAATTTGTTTGACTCTACCAATTTTTTATCTATATCCAAGAAAACAGTTTTTTTGGTTCAAGACAATTAGCTTTCTGGGTGTACTAATGAATGAATCCGAATATCAAACTGTGATTAATAGAACATTCTTTTTTATTTTTTTAGGTAACTGAAGCAGAAAGTTTTGATAAAAGAAGAAGGGGAAGGATTTTCCAGAACTTCGTGAACCAGCGGAAGTTGATGAACTGAATAATGGGTCTTTCCTCTCCATATTGATTACTTCTTGGAGATTCATTCACTGTAAGAAGAAGTGAGATTCGTACCACTCCAAGTGAGATTCGACTGATCCCTTCCATCGAAATCTGACTCGAAAACCAACTAAAACCGCCCACGTTCATCTCGAGTAAAATTGGTGTTGGTCGCTCTAATTTTGCAGGATTGCATCTGTCGCCCACTTTGCTCTGTATTTATAGAGCCACACTCATCCCTAACATGCTCCCATGTAGAAAACGTTACTGTTACTGTTACTACTCGCCATCACCACACAGATAGTAATTCTACTCTTCTCTTCTCTCCGACACTCCATCTTGAGTCTCTCAATTATCTTTTTCGACCGACCGCAAATAGCCCTGGATGGATTTGCAAAGAGAGACTCTTTTCTTCCATACTTTGTCGACATATTTAATCCAGATATCGAGATATCAAACGACCCTGTTCCCGCGAGTCCTATTTCAACCCACTTATTGCCTCTGACATTAAAGATAAGAATTTTTTTATTTGCTCGTTCAGCCGTAAAATTGCTTGTTTGCTTTACATTTTTTAAATTTATTATCATCCAGGGAATTTTAATTCACTCACCACCAACTAGATTTATTGCATTGATTCAATCATCCAGAATTATGAGAAAAAAAGTGTACACTTCGTAACTGTCTTTGACGGAATTAACTTTCTGCCCAATTATTTTAAAAAACATTTCACCTCAATTTCTAGTTTTTCACCTGGAAAATCTGGAAATGTCAGGGAATTTTGTTGCTCATGGAAAACCAGTTAAAAGTCGAGGAATTTTTTCGAGCTTGCCTAATTTTATTGTAATAACTGAAGTAGGAAAAGCTAAACGGTGCTTAAGTGGCCGTGCATAAGTTACGTGAAGTTTTTTTCTGAAATCTTACGTAATTTTTGCCAACTAAATTTTGTCAGGAGGTTATTTTTGGGGGATTCAAAAATATCGTAAGACGAGTAAAATCTTTCTGTTTCTTATGAATGAAGAAAGTAGTTCAACTTTGAAATTAAGTAAAAAAGATGAGCTTTCAACAAAGAATGGTAAATTTTCATCCAAATACTTGATTTTTCAACCAAGAAGATAAAATTTCTACCAAAAAAGATGAATCATCAACAAAATACATTTTTAGATAACTAGTTAATTTTTCAACCAAGAAGGTTGATTTTCTACCAAAAAATACGGATTTTCAACAAATTACATAAATTTTTAACTTCATAGTTTCGGGGCCGAGGACTGCTCTGTCTGCCCGCGTTAACAGCGCGGGCAGACGTCGAGTACTTTTCAAAATCTGAATATCTCAGTAAATTTTCAACGAGTCGATATGAGATTTTCCAAAAAACTTCATTCAATATTGCTGAACAAATCACTCACTGGAAGTTGTTTAAAAGCCGAAGTTTTTATTATTAAAAGTAAACGTTGGGCAAAAAAATTCTAATATGATAAAAGTTTCAGTTCTTTAGTCTCTACAATTCTACATTATCGAACAATTTAATTATTCGATTTTGAAAATTTTTTTATTTTGAGACGATCGGTCAATGCTTTTACGCGTTTTCGAGCGTTGGGCTGGTTATTGCATTCAACGGCTCAATTTTCTACACGGGGCATGGTAAAATATTTCTCGAGTCAAATTATTCATAAACAGGATTCAAACTGGTCAATATTGTCATATGTAAAATTAAGTAACTAACTTTTTATTTATGAAAGTATCTTTATAAAAGTTCAATTCATTTCTTGATGGTACAAGTTTCTAGGATTTAAATAATTTTTTTATTCAGAAAGCTGTGACTAATTATCATAGAATATTCTTAAATTTATTAATTATCTCCATATAATAAATAAATAAATAATACTAAAAACAGAATTATTAATTTCTTACATTTTTTCATAAAACAGTTGAATTTTCCATCAAAGTTGATGACTTTCTAAAAAAATTGTTGAATTTTCCCTAACTTTTAAAGAGTTTTCTTGTGTTAAAATTTGCTGTTAGTCGATTAAAAATAGTAACAAACACAATTTTTTTTTAGATAAAATGGTCCGCATTGCATTGCTTATGAAGTTCGTTGAAAAATAATTGTAAAATTGAACGATTAGTTAGTAGAGCAATTTCTAATTTTTAAATTTAAATTTCCGTCTTTCATACCAGAAAAATGTTTACAAAATTAGAGCAAAGAATTTCCAAATTCCCTAATTCCTATTCCGGGTTAAAATTATAATTCGTTTGACAAATTCCCTGTTCCAATCCAGAATCTTAATTCTTTGAATATTCGGAATATTTTCAAACAACTGAGATCGGTTAAAATCTTACGAAATGCTGAAAGTTCTAGATTTTTCATTTTTGTATTTTGTTAATTATTTATCTTTTTTGGTAGAAAATCAATTTTTTGGTTAAAAGTGAAACTTTCGGGTTGGAAATGAATTATTGTTAGTTGGGCATTCAAGTATTTTGTATAAAATTCGTGTTTTTTGTTGTTGTTGTTAAATTCAACTGTTCTTGATTTAAAATTAAAATTTCTTTTGGTTGAAATTTGAATTACTTTCTTAAAAATCCATTTTTTTTATTGAAGATTCATAATTTTAGTTGAAAATTCATCTCTTTGGTTGAAAATTCAACTGTTTGGTTGGAAATAAACTTTTTTATGAAAAGTCCATACTTTCGATTGGATAATTCAACTATTTTGTACTAAATTCGTCTTTTTGGCTGGAAATTTCCACTTTTTTGTATAAAATTCGTTTTATTTTTATATGAAAATTATTTTTTTTCAATAAAAATTCAACTATTCCAGTTTTGGTTGAAAATTAATCTTTTTATGTTGAAAATTCAACTCCTTGGTGGAAAGTTAAACTACTTTCTGAAAAGTTCATTTTTTTTTGTTTGAAGATTCATAATTTTAGTTGAAGATTCTTACATTAAAGTGTTGAAAATTCAACCTTTTTGTAGAAAATGCGTCTTTTTGGCTTGAAAATTCAACAATTTGGTAGAAAATTCAACTATTTGGTACAAAATTAAATTCTTTGCAGAAATTCGTTTCTTAATTCTGTTAAATGAAAATTTAACTTTTTAATTTAATTTTTAGTTAAACACGGATCTTTTAAGTTCAAATTCGTTTTTAACTACAAATTAAATTAAAAAGTTAAATTTTCATTTAACAGAATAAAGCAATGAATTTCTGCAAAACAATTTAATTTTGTAAAAATAGTTAAATTTTCTACCAAATTGTTGAATTTTCAAGCCAAAAAGACGCATTTTCTACAAAAAAGTTGAATTTTCAACACGTGAATATGAATTTTTTCAACTAAAAATATGAAGCTGCAAGCAAAAAAAATGAACTTTTCAAAAAGTAGTTAGTTAGTTAGTTGAATTTCTATTAAAAAAATAATAATTCGAAAATATGGACTTTTCATAAAAAAGTTTATTTCCAACCGAACAGTTGAATTTTCAACAAAATAGTTAAATTTGCAATTAAAAAAGATTCACTAAAAAAAAAAACGAATTTTCAATAAAGCAGTAAAATTTTCAACCAAAGAGATGAATTTTCAACCAAAGAGACGAATTTTCAACTAAAATTATGAATCTTCAATAAAAGAAATGGATTTTTAAGAAAGTAATTCAAATTTCAACCAAAAGAAATTTTAATTAATTTAACAACAACAACAAAACACAAATTTTATACAAAATACTTGAATGCCCAACTAAAAATAATTAATTTCCAACCCGAAAGTTTCACTTTTAACCAAAAAATTGATTTTCTACTCAAAAAGATAAATAATTAACAAATACAAAAATGAAAAATCTAGAACTTTCTGCATTTCGTAAGAATTTAACCGATCTCAGTTGTTTAAAAAAATTCTGAATATTGCAAAGAATTCTGAAGAAATTCCGAGGATATCACAGAATTTCTAGGAACTTTTTGGGATTTAGAAATATTTCTCGGGATTTTAGAGGATTAATCGATTTCCAGAAATTTCAACTAATTTTAAATATTCCAAGGAATTTTCAAAAAGAATTAAAATTCTGGACTGGAACCAGGAATTTTTAAAAAGACTTCTAATTCTGATTTGAAACGAAGAATTTTCGAAAATAATAAAAATTCTTGATAGGAACAGTGAATTTCAAAAGAATTATAATTTTCAGTTGGATCCGGAAATTTTTCAACCGAATGATAATTTTAACTTGGAATAGGGATTAGGGAATTTAGAAATTCTTTGTTCTAATTTTGGAAATATTTTTCTGGAATGAGAGACGGAAATTTGAATTAAAAAATTAAAAATTGCTCTACTAACTAACCAGTCAATTTTACAATTATTTTTCAACAAACTTCATAAGCAATGCAATGCGTATCATTTTATCTAAAAAAATTGTGTTTGTTACTATTTTTAATCGACTAACAGCAAATTTTAACACAAGAAAACTCTTCAAAAGATAGGGAAAATTCAACAATTTTGTTAGAAAGTCATCAATTTTGGTGGAAAATTCAACTGTTTTATGAAAAAATGTAAGAAATTAATAATTCTGTTTTTAGTATTATTTACTTATTTATTATATGGAGATAATCAATATATTTAAGAATATTCTGTGATAATTAGTCACAGCTTTCTAAATAAAAAAATTAATTAAATCCTAGAAACTTGTACTATTAAGAAATGAATTGTCCTTTTATAAAGATACTTTCATAAATAAAAAGTTAGTTTTTTAATTTTTCATATGACAATATTGACAAGTTTGAATCCTGTTTATGAATAATTTGACGAAAAAGGCATTCTTATTCATTTTATTTAAATTTCTGTTTTATATTTTTATATTTTCAATACATTGCTGGATTTGTGATGAATAAAATTGCTCAAGAAATATTTTACTGTGCCCAGTGTAGAAAATTGAGCCGTCGAATGCAATAACCAGCTCAACGCTCGAAAACGCGTAACAGTATTGTCCGATCGTCTCCAAAAAAGAAAATGTTCAAAATCGAAAAATTAATTTTTCCGATAATGTAGAATTGTAGAGACTAAGGAACTGAAACTTTTTCCTATTAGAATTTTGTGCCTAACGGTTATTTTTAATAATAAAAATGAAATATTGAAAAAAGTTTCTCCCTGATTTAATTAAGTTTTAAAACTTAAATCGTTCCAACTTGGCCAAATATCATTGAAATGAGTTAATATTAGTAGGAAATATTCAAAATACTCTAGCGATGACTAGAAAATTAAGAAGAATTTAACAATCGCTTATTGTTTAATAATATTTTATTGCAAAATGAGGTCAATCAATAATTGTGTTTTCTTGGTTTCGCCGGTAAAAAGTATCTAGGTAACTTCGACTTTCAAACAACTTCCAGTCAGTGATTTGTTCAGCAATATTGAATGAAGTTTTTTGGAAATCTCATATCGACTCGTTGAAAATTTACTGAGATATTCAGATGGAAAAAGTACTCGACGTCGTTGCTGAACAAATCACTCACCGGAAGTTGTTTAAAAGCCGAAGTTACCTAGATACCTTTTACTGGCGAAACCAAGGAAACACAATTATCGACTGACCTCATTTTGCAATAAAATATTATTAAACAATAAGCGATTGTTAACTTCTTCATGATTTTCTAGTCATCGCTAGAGTATTTTGAATATTTCCTGCTAATATGAACTCATTTCAATGATATTTGGCCGAGTTGGAACGATTTAAGTTTTAAAATTTAATTAAATCAGGGAGAAACTTTTTATCAATATTTCGTTTTTATCATTAAAAGTAAACGTTTGGCAAAAAAAATCGAATAGGAAAAAATTTCATTTCCTTATTCTCTACAGTTCTACATTTTAAAAAAATTTATTTTTCGATTTGGTACATCTTCTTTTTTTGAGACAATCGGACAATACTTTCACGCGTTTTCGAGCGTCGGGCTGGTTATTGCATCCGGCGGCTCAATTATCGGGACGCACTTGCTTCTAGTTAGGGCATTATCTAGACCATTTAATCTAGACGGTCTTTTCGGGCCCTAATCGGGTGCTGGCTAGCCCGTCATGACCAAACATTTTTCTGTGTCTAACCCAAATATTTTCTTGTACATTTCTAAAAAAAAACAGGTTGTTTAAAAGTGACGAAAATGAAAAATGAACATTAAACAAAATTCATTTTTTTACTCGTCATTAGCTTTTCCATTTGTTCCACTTTTTCCCCAGAAAATTTTAATTGCGAAATATTTAATGCCTTCCAATTTTAATTTTACAGCAAATATCTTTCGATTATCTAATTTTTTTTTTATTAAGATTGAAGATGAGTTGAATATTGAAGAGGTCGATACTCTACGATAGTTTCGTACAATGATAATCACATTGTTGTTGCCAATGCTCTGTAGGGAACAATGGACTTTGAGAAACAATGGCTCGCTTCCAAAAAATGTCGCGTGCCGCCAAGTCATACGCGACCCATTGCACAATGTACCAATGATTTCTAATAGACAACCTACTAAACCCTTAACCTACTTTATGGCTTATCAATTTAATTTATTTTTTCTACTAAAACAGAAAAATTCAAGTCCAAAATTTTACTTGTATTAAATTCATTTCTTCTGTAAAAATACATTTCAAAGCACTGGAAACTCAACCTTCTATTCTTCAATTTGAACAAAATCCTATCTGGAAATGGAAAAGTATTTTTTTTAAATCAATATTTGAAGAAAGTTTCGATTTTTAAACATGTTTTTATAAAAATAACAGACTTCACTCTCTTTCTTCTATTCTACTTTTTAAAATAATTACTCCTTCTTCTCCTGTTTTCAGAAAACTTCACCTTATTCCTTTTTTTGCCATTTTTTCGCTAATATGTAAATTTAGTTAAGGTAAACGTCCCAGTAATCGTGATGCCAATTTTCTTGCTTTTTATTTTATTTGAATAAATGTAATTTCTATTTTCTATTATAAAATGCTAAAAATAAGTGAGTTTTATCATTAAATGTTACTTTTAACACATTTTTGTAACAATATATTCAAATTATAACCAATTTTCACGATTACTGGGACATTTACCTTAATAGAGCACAATGAGAAAGTTTTTTTTTCATTTCTAAATATTTTTAAGTAAATAGTTGAATTTTTAAACTAAAAATGAAATTTTTTTTTAAACAAAAATGGAATGGTTGAATTTTCATTAAAAAATTAATTTTCAAATAAAATAAAAACAACTGCACACAAAAAAGTTATGTTTTCAAGTCATAAAGACGAATTTTGTATAAAACAGTTGAATTTTCCACCCGAAAATATGAATTTTCCGCAAAAAGTTCATTTTCAACCAAATAGTTAAATTTGAAATTAAAAATGATTAATTAAAAAAAAAATTCAACAAAGTAGTACAATTTTCGAACCAAGAAGTTGAATTTCCAACAAAAAATGTAATAATTGATACTTCAACTAAAAAATATTTTGATTTGAAATCAAGAAACAGTTGAATTTAACCAAAAAATATGAATTTTCAAAAAAGGTACTTGAATCCTCAACTACAAAAGATTAATTTTCAACCAAACAGTTGCACTTTTAAGCAAAAAAATTGATTTTTCACCCAAAAAAGTCAAATTTTCAACAAAATACATAAATTTTCAACCAAATAAAATTCCTTAAAAACTTTTTTGCAGTAATCGATCTGCTTTTCTTGAAAATTCAATTATTTGCTTGAAAATTTAACTGTTTGGCTGAAAATGAACTATTTTATTGAAAATTCGACTTTCTGTTGGTTAAAAGTTAATTTTTCGACGGAAAATTTGACTATTCATTTTTGGTTGAAAATTGATCGTTTTTAGTTGAAAATTGAACTATTTGGTTGCAAATTGATGTATTTTGTTCTAAATTCGTATTTTTTTGTGAAAAAATAATCTTTTTGATTGAAAATTCAACTACTTAGTTAAAAGTTGAAAAACTTTGTTGAAAAATTCATTTATTAATTGAAGACCCATCTCTTTGGTGGCAAATTTGACTACGTTGCAGACATTTTTTTTCTTTTCGTTCAGAATCAATGTTTTGAATTGCAAATTTAACAATTGCATTCTTGGTTGAAAATTAACATGTTGGTTGAAAAGTCATAATTTCGGATGGAAAATTCAAGTATTTTGTAGATAATTCACCTCTGGTTGAAATATCAACTATTATATTTTCCATTGACAATGAATCTTTTTTTATTGAAAATTCAACTACTATTGATTTTTATGTTGTTGAAGATTCATAATTTTAGTTGAAAATTGAACTATTTTTTTGAAAATTTAACTATTTGGTTAAAAAGATATCTTTTTTAGTAGAAAATTGAACTGGTTTGTTGAACACTCGTCTTCCTGGATAGAAAATTCGTCCCATTGGGTTGAAAATTCAACTGCTTCTTTTTTGTTCAAAAATTCGACCATTTCGTTGAAAAATGAATTATTTTGTTGAAAATTCAACTATCTTGCGAAAAAATTTATTATTTTTTTTGGGTTAAAAATTCAGTTATTTGCTTGTAAATAAAATTATTTCGTTGAAGATTCATCATTGTAAGTCAAAAATTCAACTACATATGTGATTAAAAGTTCAACAACCTCTGGATTGAACATTCATCTTTTTTAGTTGAAAATTTAACTATTTGTTTGAAAACTGATGTTTTTTTGTTGTAAAGTCGTGTTTTTTGGTAAAAAATTAATCTTCTTGATTGAAAATTCAACTACTTGGTTGGAATTTGGACAACTTTCTTCAAAAATTTTTTATTAATTGAAGATCCATCTCTTTGGTGGAAAATTCAACTATTTTTTTGAAAATTTGTTGTCTTTCGGGTCTGCAAAATTCGTCTTTTGGTTTGAAGATTCGACTATTTGGTTAAAAAGACAACTATTTGGTTTCGAATATTCGAAATATCGAATATTATATCGGGTTTTTGAACAGCGTCAAATATAATTTTTAAAAAACGCATTTATTTTTTTGTGGCATCCAATAATCACTGTTATTTGTTTATCTCGTGTAATTGGGACATCAAAGCTAGCGAGAGAATATTATTTTCCAACATGAATTATTCTTGCTTCCGTGTTCGGCTTACTGCATTTTTATAGTTTCAATATACACTGTCTCGCCGGGAATGACGCGAAGCGATTGTTTGCAATGTATTTTGAATTCGAGACAAGTCCAGGGAGTTAAACGTGAAGAGAATTCTTTAGAAAAACATTCCTCTGCATATTTTCTACCAAGATGGTTCAAAAATTAGCACCGTTGGCGATCCCTATTTGCCTCAAAAATTAGCAAATGATTACAATAATTAATTATTATTCACCCGGATAATTCAGCCATTAATTATATATTTTCTGATTGTATCTGACAGAGACGAAGAAAAAACTTGACCAAATTAGACCCCTGAGTGTGAAAAACTACCATTTATAGATTAGTATTATTATATTTCAAAATTTATCTTATATAAAGTGTAGGTTTTCACGATCAGGGTAGTAATTTTGGTCTTATTTCAAGTTTTTTCCCCCCAAAAAATGTCTGGTACCTTCAGTTGTATTTCCTGCCAGATACTTATTTTTTTACAGAAATTACCGTTAACTAATAGTGTTGTTAATTTGAAATAATTTAATTTTTATTAAAATAATCAGAAAATGAAAAACATCTACAAATTATTTAATAAATTAAAGTAAATACTACATGATTTATGATAGAGCTTTTGGCGTGAAATTAGTATTGAAACAATTTTTAATATCAAATTACATATAAAGTTTCCAAGAAGGCTCAAGATTTAAAAAAATGTTAGCTGGTCTTCATTTTTTCCGCTGGAAATGAGAATTTCCAAACCGAAATCATCATCAAGATTCCCTATTTCAACAATTTTATTTTAGGTTATTTCAGCGTTTAAGACCTGAAATGGGTATTTCTAATCACAAATTATTAGATTTCAAAGAAAAAATTTGTCAACAAAATTCTTATTTCAATTTTGTTAGCGTTTTTTTTACTGGAAATTGACATTTGAAAAAAGTTGATTTTAAACGTTCATCATTTAAACAATTTTAGGTTATGTTATGCGTATTTGAAACAAAAAATTGGTATTTAGGAACGAAAATCCTTATAATTTGAACAATATTTAGAAACTTCTAACAATTGTGTTTTTCGTCGAAACTTGGTATTTTTATTTTTAAACATTTATTTCAAAGACGAATCACCAATGTTAACAATTTTAGGTTATGTTACCATTTTACACCATAAAATGATATTTTAAAACAAAAAAACATTATAATTTGAACAAGATTTAGAATCTTTAAAAAAATTGGATTATGTTAGTGTTTTTCGCTAGAAACTGGTACAATATTTTTAATAATGAAAAAAATTCCATCAAGATTCACGAATTTCAACAATTTTAAGTTAAGTTAGCGTTCTACACCAAATGTTTTCATTTTTAAACAAAAATCATTATATTTTCAAAAAAACTTTCAATTTTTGAACAGTTTCATGTTATATTAATGTTTTTCACTGGAACACGATTTTTTAAACAAAAAAAAAATATTAGATTTTGAAAGTTCATAATTTTTTAAACAATTTTAGGTTACGTTATAGCGTTTCACAATAAAATTAGTATTTAAAAAAAAAAATCCTAATAATTTGAACAAGATTTAGAATATTTCAAAAATTTTAGATTATTTTAGTGTTTATCGACAGAAATGAGTATTTTTAATAATAAAAGAAAAAATTTAAAGAAGACTCGTCACTTTAAACAATTTCAAGTTATGTTTGGGCTATAAACACACAAATTAGTATTTTTAAACCAAAAATCATTATAGTTGGAACAAGATTTGCAATTTTAATAAAATTACAGGTTATATTGACGATTTTCGGAAATTGGTATTTCTAAAAAAAAAAAAAAAAAAAAAAAATTAAAAAAAAGAAAAAAATTTAAAAAATCGCTGGTTATGTTAGCGTCGATGTCGGAAATTAGCATTTTAAAACGAAAATCATTACAGTTTATTATCGGAAATTCTTCATTTTGATTAAAAAAAAATAGATGTTAAAAACAATTTCCAATTTTTAACTTTTAATTTAATCTAATTTTTTCAAATTAAATGGTATTTTGAAATAAAAATCACTATAATTTGAATAATATTTAGAATGTTTTAATGACTTTACTTTAGATTTAAACAAAAAAAAACAAGAATTTTATCTACTACTACAGAACAGCTGCAACAAATTAGAAGCAACGAGATCTTTGTCTGAACTGTTTCGATGGACGCCCGATTACGAGATATGCAAAAAGTCTATTAAACTTTGTTTCTAGAGCATAAAATAAGCATTAAAATGAGCCCTCGGCGAATATCCTAAGACAAATAGTTTACGAAATATGAATTTGTTAATTAACATTTTGCGTTTTTCAAAGTTTGTAATGAAAATTCCCCCTTTTTTGGTCAAAAATGAATTTTTCTGGTTAAATCCAACTATTTTTTTTATATTTTTTATTTAAACCTTTTTTTTGTTCAAATGTAAAATATTACATTTTTCGTTGCAAATTCATCTTATTGTTTGAATGTTGAACTACTTTCTTGAAACTTCATTTTTTTTTTAAGATTCATAATTTTAGTTGAAAATTCCATTTTTTTTGTTGTTAAAAAGTAATTTTTTAAATTGAAAATTCAACTATTTTGTTGCAAAATCGACTGTTTGATAAAAAGTTGGTCTTTTTGGCTTAAAAATTCAACAATTTGGTATAAAATTCAACTGTTTGGTGCAAAATTAAACTGTCTTCTAGAAAATTCGTTTATTTATTCAACATTAATTCTCCTCAATTAAAATTGCACTGCTTCATTTTTTAACAAAAATTGATCTTTTCTTGAAAATATTTAGTTAAAAAAATTTATTATCGATCAAAAATTCGTCTTTTTTGGTAGAAAATTAATCTTCTTTGTTGAAAATTTAACTATATGGTTAAGCCAGGGCTTGGAACTGCTCAAACTTCAAAAAATATTAAAATAGTAACCATACTTCTCTAAAAAATGTAACCGAAAAGTAACAATAATGTAGCCAAAAAAGTAACCAAAAAGAAAGATTTTTTACCAAAAAAAAAAACAATCTTTCGACAAAAATTATGAATCTTCAACAAAAAAATTTATGTTCAAGAAAGTAGTTAAACTTTTGTCAAAATGGTTGAATTTTCTGAATAAAAAAGATGAATTGTTAACGAAGAATGTAATAGTTGATATAATAACCAAAAAAACATTTTAATTTAATATAGAAAACAGTAGAATTCATTTTAAAAAGACGATTTTTCAAGAAAATAGGTTATTTTTCAACCAAATTGTTGAGTTTTTAAGCCAAACAGACCAATTTTTATAAAATAGTTGAATTTTCAACCTAAATATCGACTTAACTTTAAACTTAATGTTCAACTTTAATTTGAAGATTAAACTTAAATAATTCAATTTCAAGTTTAAAAAAATTAATGTTTACCCAAACAGATGGATTTTCAACTACAACTATAGAATTTTCAATTGGAGTGAGTTAAATTTTCAGTTGAAAAAAAATACTTTCCACAACAAAAAAAGTAATTTTCAAAAAAATGGTTACATTATCAAACAAAGTGATGAATTTTCAAATAAAATTGCGAATATTTAACTGGAACAGTTGAATTTTAAATCAGAAAAATGAGTTTTCAAGTGAAATGATGAATCTTTAAGTAGAATGATTTAATTTTTGACCAAAAAGATGAATTTTCGACCAAGAAGACTGATTTTTACCAAAAAAAAAAGAAAAAAAACAATTTTCAACCAAAAATTGAATAATTAAATTTGTAGTCAAAAAAATGAATGTTTAACCAAAGAGATGAATTTTTAAATAAAATTATGGAATATTCGACTGGAATAATAGTTACATTTTCGGCAAAAAAAATAATTTTCAACCAAAAACCATGCAAAGAATAAACAAGTTTTCAATGAAACAGCTCACTTTTCCACCGAAGAAATTAATTTCTAATTAAAATGACTAATCTTAAAAAAAATGGTACAAAAAAAAAGAGTTTAACTTTCAACCAAGTAATTTTATTTCCAACCTGAAAGATGAATTTTTAACTAAAATGATAAATATTTAACTGGAATACTTGAATTTTTAACCGAAAAGAATAATTTTTAAACAAGAAGTTTCCACCAAAATTATAAATCTTCAACAAAAAATGTATGTTTAAGAAAGTAGTTCAACTTTTAACAAAATGGTTGAATTTTCGGAATAAAAAAGATGAATTGTTAACGAAAAATATAATAGTTGATACAATAACCAAAAAATATTTTAATTTAATATAAAAAACAGTAGAATTAATTTGAAAAATACGTTTTTTCAACGAAATAGGTTATTTTTCAACCAAATTGTTGCGTTTTTAAGCCAAACAGACCAATTTTTTATAAAACAGTCGAATTTTCAACCAGTAAATATGGATTTTTGAAAAAAAAGTTATCTGTCAACCAAATAGTTGAATTTTCTACGAAAACAGTGAATCTTCAACCGAAAAAGACGAATTTTCAACAAAATTAGTACATTTCTAACCAAAAAAATGAATTTTCAAATAAAATTATGTATTTTAAAACAAAAGGGTGATTATCAATCAAGAAGATTAATTTTCTACCAAAAAAGACGAATTTCAAACTAAAATTTCAACAAAAAAGATTAAAATTTAAAAACTAGCAATTTTAGCTAAATTGCGATTTTTATCAGGACTCATAACAATTCAATTGATAGTTCTTTTTATATATTTTAGATACAAACAAGTAATTATTTTATTGTTTTTCCCTAATTTTCCCGGCTCTAAATTGCCAAATTTACTGAAATAATTTAAATTTCTACACTTTTCACAAGTTTTCAAATAATACGATTAATGCATTAATTCATTCCGATATTTCGGGCAAAAATGTAACCAAATGTAACCAAAAGTAACCTTTTCATAAAATAAGTAACTTTTTAGTAACCGCGAATCAAAAAAGTGACGAGTTACTAAAAAGCAACCCGTTCCGAGCCCTGGGTTAAACATTTAATTTTTTTGGTTGAAAGCTGGGTAATTGTCAAATTGTAGACAAATTTTAGCACCTACAGTGGCAATCATATTATTCTTAGGAATTGAATATTTCATAACGCAAATTGATCTTATCACATGAAAAAATTTTAAATCCAAAAGGGTCAATTGTGAAAATAAGAAATAATAATGAATCCATGCGCACGCGCATATGATCAGTCGTACGCTGTTCTATTTTACCGTACGGTAATGATGCGAGAAAAATGTTAAAGTTTAAACTTTTTCAATGTTCATAAAAAAATAACAGATTTTAATTATAAAAAGTCACCTACTCATGAAAGAAAACACGGCCAAGCAAGTAACGTAATGGTTTTTATAATTTTTTTCATCCCGAAAATGGGTTTTAACGCACGTACGGGAATGACGTCTTTGTTCTCAAGATGCACTTTTCAGTTTTAATATCGGATTCACAAAAAAGAGAGTTAATATTTTAAGCTCAATTTTATAAAATCTTGTATTAAACGATACTTCTAAGATTTCTGTATTTATTACTCAACTGTAACTACAATATTTTACTAGAAAAAAAAACGTACGGTAATGACGCCTGAAATGGGAAAAATTGAGGGACAGAGTTCAAGGCTGTTGCAATATTATTCATTTGACTTAAAAAATGTGCATTCATTTAATTTATGTTCATGTGAAGTTTACAAACTTGATACATTAACCTTTTTTCAGGTTACTGTCTAAAGAAAAGGGGGAAATCAGTTAATCCTTGTGCAAAGTGAGGTTGGGACGACGTACGGTAATGACGTTTCGGGTGTTCTTATATTAAATTAAAGTAAATAGGAACAGAAATGAAAAAAAAAAGAAATGACCAATTTGTAGAGGATGATAATAAGTGTTTAATGAATTAAAAAAAAAAAAAATTAGCACGAGTTATATTACTGGGACTTCAAGTTTGCCTTCAATTTGACAATTACTCAGCTCATGTTTTTGGCTTGAAAATTGAACATGTTTGATGAAATTTTTTTTATTGTCTGAAAAATCTTTCTTGGTTGAAAATTCATCTTTTTAATTTGAAAATAGTGCCTTCAGTATTTTCTTTCGAAACAGTAACAAAATAGTGTCATCGCTTAAAAAAAGGTTTGTTTTCTAGTTGAAATAAATATTCTGCTAGATAAAAATCTTCCTCTGAGTAACAGTCTAGAATAAGCGTATGCATGTCTTTGGAGATGACGTCAGTCATTGGGGAACAAAGCTCCTGTGGATTCTGATTGCGAAACCAAGTGAAAGGATGGGGATGTCGGCGCCGGGCGTCGGGACGCCCTCGTAAACTCCTGAATGTCAAGGGAGAGAAGGCACCCCAGAAAATTTTGCCTCCCAGTCTATGTACTCACGGAAGCGATGTCAAATTCGCTTCGGTTCTTTCCTTTAAAAATTGTCATGGTGTTGCACTTTCATAAAAGATCATTTGTATGGGAGTCGCGTGTACCATAAACCCTCTGCACATTCGGCAAGTTTCTTAATTTTAATCTGTTTCATTTTTAAATTAGTTGAAAACAGAATTCACAGTCCACAATGCTCCCAAAAATAGAGGAAACTGGGTGATCTTTCACGAAAATAGGGGAATAACAAAATATTTTTAAAAAATTAGGAAAGATGAATTTTTAACCAAATAGTTGAAATTTCCATGAAAAACAAATTAATTTTTAACCAAAAAGTTGCATTTACAACCAAATAGTTGAACTCTCAAGCAAAAGAGAAGATTTGACAAAAAAATAGTTGAATTTTTCACCAAATAGTTGAATTTCCAATCAAATAGTTGAATTTGCAACCAAAACTGATTTTCTGATAAAAGAGATTAATTTTTAACAAAATAATTGAATTTTCCATTTGAGAAAAAAATAAATTTTCAACAAAATTTGCATTTACAACCAAATAGTTGAACTTTCAAGCAAAAGAGACGAATTCTCAAAAAAACAGGTGAATTTTTCACCAAATAGTTGAATTTTCAATCAAATAGTTGAATTTGCAACCAAAACTGATTTTCTGATAAAAGAGATTAATTTTTAACCACATAGTTGAATTTTCCATTTGAAAAAAATTAATTTTTAACCAAAAAGTTGCATTTACAACAAAATAGTTGAACTTTCAAGCAAATAGACGAATTTTAAACAAAATAGTTGAACTTTCCAAAAAAACAGATTTATAAAGAGATGCATTTTTATGAAAAGAGTCACGTTTTCAAGTTAAAAAGATGATTGAAGATGAATTTTCAATCAAATAGTTAAATTTTCCAGTACAAAAACAAATTAATTTTTAACCAAAAAGTTGCATATACAACCAAATAGTTGAACTTTCAAGCAAATAGACGAATTTTCAACAAAATAGTTACACTTATTACCAAATAGTTAAATTTTCAAGGCCAAAAGGCAAATTTTTTGAAAGACAGTTGAATTCTCAAGAAAAAAATTAAAGTTCAACCAAGAAAGATTAATTTTTAACAACAAAATTGCATTTATAACAAAATAGTTGAACTTTCAATCTACAAAGATGAATTTTTAACGAATTAGTTCAACTTTCAACCAAGTATAAATGAATTTTCAACTAAAAAGATTAATTTTATAATAAAAAAGGCGAATTATTAACAAAATACATTAATTTCCAATGAAATAGTTGAATTTTCAACAAAAAAATATTACTTATCAACCAAAAGTGGAAAAGTTAAATTTTCAGTATAAAAAATTATTTTGAACAAAAAGAAACGAATTTTCAACAAAACAGTTAATTTTTCAACCAAAGAAACGAATTTTTAACAAAAATTATGAATCTTTAACCAATAACATCAATTCAAAAAAAAGTAGTTCCACTTTCAACCAGAATAGTTGAATATTTAACAATAAACAAATTCTCTAAAGATGAGTTTTCTGCCAGAAAAAAATGAATGTTCATTCCGAAAAGAGATTTTTTTATAAACAAAAGTTCAAATTTCAACAAAAACGATTAATTTACTACTAAAGAAGGGAATTTTCAACACAATAGTTGCATTTTCAATTTAAAAAACTAATTCCCAAGAAGAAAGAAAAAATAAATTTTCAACCAAAAAATGAATTTTTAACGAAGTAGTATTTAAAGGTTGATATTTCAAACAAAAAAGAATGTTCATTTATGTAAAAAAACCGTTAAATTTAACCAAAAAAAGACAAATTTTCAAAAAAAGTACTTGAACCCTCAACTAAAAAAAAAATCATTTTTAACAAAAAAAATTTGAATTTTTTAACGCAAGACATGAATTTTTAACCAAAGAGTTTAGTTTTCATGTTAAAAAAGTCGAATATTTTAGAAAAAAGTAAGCCGGAAAAGATGGATTTGCAGCAAAAATGTTATCTTTCAACCAAGAGAGATGAAATTGCAACTGAATAGTTGGACTGTATTTTTTTTAAAACTATTTTCAACCAAAAAGGTGTATTTGCAAGCAAATAGTTAAACTTTCAAATAAAAGTGACGAAATTTTCAACCAAATAGTTGAATTTTCAAATCAAAACGTTATTTTTTTAAAAGGCAGTTACATTTTCAACAACAAAGTTAATTTTAAACTACGAAAGATGTCTTAAATATTAATTTCTACAAAAAAAATGACTTTTTAACAAAATAGTTTGATTTCAACAAAGAAGATAATTTTCAACCAAATTATCGAATTTTCAAACAAAAATAAATTTTCATCAAAAACTGTTGCATTTTCAACTAAATAGTCGAATTTTTTATCCAAAAGGAATAATTTTAAACCTAAATGTCCTTAACAGACGATTGTACAACAAAACAGTTGAATGTACGACCAAAAAAGATGACTTTTTAAAAACATGGTAGAATTTTCAACATAATAATTAAATTTTCAACAAAATAGTTGAATTTTTAACGAAAAAGAATTAAGTTTCAATCAACAGTAATTGGATTTTGCTTATTAGGTTCTACTAATTCAGTTCGCATTCAAGCGAAGAAACAGAGGAAAAAAGAGGAATTCTTTTTAAAAAATAGGAAAAGAGGAGAATAGGGGAAACATTGGGAAACCTGTGAAAATGAATTAGAATTGGCTATGAATTTAAATTTGCTATTAGTCAAAGTGAATAATATTCATTAAACCAGTGTCCAATTTTCTTTATATATCAGAAACAAAGTGCCTCATTTGATTAAATTTCGTTTTCACAAGCCTTTCCGTTTATATTTTAGAATTCTATTTTAAGTCACTTTAATTGCGTTTCCAACACTGAAATAAAATAGGGCGATTGAATTTATTTTCTAACAGGAATACGAAATAGTGAGAAACTATCGTCTATTTTCAGGAACAAAATCGAAATTGGAAGAGATTTTCGTTTAATTTTTGAATAGAAATCGAAATTAGAAGAGACTTTTTCTTACTTCCTGATAGAAAACCTAAGCAGAACGAGACTAAAATTTAGTTTCTAGAAACGGGAACTAAAGCGGGACTTTTATTTATTTTCTGAAAAGAAACCGAAGTAGGGCGAGACTTTGTTTGAATTTCCGACTCAAGAACCAGTCATTTTCCTTTCGCTTTTTTTTCAGTGATGCACCCCGGTATTAAAAATCGAAAAGAATCCGAATTTGGTGATGATTATTGTGGAACGAAAACTGGTTACATATTTTTCTTCATACCAGAACGTCGAAGGTGACTCAGTACAGCCAAGACAAAAACTTACCTGAAACAAAAAGAAAAAATTGGTTAAAAATTTGCGATTAAAACACAAGGGAAATTAGAAAAGAGAGCTAGAAATCACAATTTTAGACTCTACAGCTTAAAATGCTCTTAAAACAAGGGAAATAGGGAATTAAATTGAAGAAAAAAAATTAATATTATAAAATTCTATTTGAAATGCTTTAAATTCTTGAAATTTCAAGTTGAAATATATTCCATTTCTTACTCTCAAGCAAGTAGTTTAATTTTCAACCAAAAAAAAGTGAATAGTCAACGAAAAATGTAATAGTTAATACTTCAAACAAAAAATACTTTAATTCAAATCAAAACCAGTTTAATTCGATTCAAAAATACGAGTTTTCAAGAAAAAATTTGAATCGTCAATCAAAATAGATAAATTTTCAAAAACTAAGAATTTCAAGCCAAAAAACGAATTTTCTACAAAACAGTTAAATTTTCAACCCAACCAACAAATTTTCAATAAAATAGTTGGCTTTTTAACCAAATGAGTGGAGTTTTTTTTACCAAACTGTTGAATTTTTAAACCAAAGACGATTTTTCTACAAAACAGTTGAATTTTAAACAGAAAAAGTACATTTTCAAACAAAAAAAAACGAGTTTTCAACAAAATAGGTGATTTTTTGATCAAAATATTCGAATTTTTAATCCAAAAACGAATTTTCTACAAGACAATTGAATTTTCAATCCGAAAACTTTAATTTTCAACATAAAAGTTAATTTTCAACAAAATAGTTGAATTTTCTACCAAATTTTTAAATCATCAACAGAAAAAGACGAATTTTCCACAAAACAGTTGATCTTGGAACAAAAAAAGTTAATTTCCTTTCCCAAAATATGATTTTTCAAGAAAATATTTGAAATTTCTAAAAAAAATTTTTATTTATCAATCCAAATTGGACGAATTTTCTACAAAACAGTTAAATTTTCAACCCAAACAACAAAATTTCAATAAAATAGATGGATTTTTAACCAAATGAGTAGAATTTTTTTACCAAACTGTTGAATTTTTAAACCAAAGACGATTTTTCTACAAAACTGTTGAATTTTAAACAAAAAAGTAAATTTTCAAGCCAAAAAAAAACGAATTTTCAACAAAATAGGTGATTTTTTTATCAAAATATTCGAATTTTTAATCCAAACACTAATTTTCTGCAAGACAATTGAATTTTCAATCCGAAAACTTTAATTTTCAACACAAAAGTTAATTTTCAACAAAATAGTTGAATTTTCTACCAAATTTTTAAATCGTCAATCGAAAAAGACGAATTTTCCACAAAACAGTTGATCTTAGAACAAAAAAAGTTAATTTCCTTTCCCAAAATATGATTTTTCAAGAAAATATTTGAAATTTCTACGAAATTTTTTTATTTATCAATCTAAATTAGACGAATTTTCTACAAAACAGTTGAATTTTCAACCCGAAAATTTAAATTTTACAACTCAAAAAGTTAATTTTCAACCCAAAAAAAAATCAAATCTTCAGCAAAACAGTTGAATTAATAAGCAATACAAATAGCTGAATGTTACACAAATAAGGAAAAAAAAACTAGTTTTCTACAAAAACAGTTACATTTTCAACCCTAAAATATGGATTTTATAGCAAAAAAGTTAATTTTTAACCGAAATCGTTGAATCTTCAAAATAACAAATCGAATTTTCATCCCATATAAACGAATTTTCAATAAAACAGTTAAAGTTTCATCCAAAAAGGATGACCTTTCAACAAAAATGTTGATCAAAAAAGGTGAAATTTTCACCCAAAAATATAATTGTAGACTTTTGTACCCGAAAAAACAAATTTTCAACCAAATAGTTGAATTTTCAACCAAATTAATTGAATTTTCAACCCAAAAAGAGGGGTATTCAAGAAAGCAGTTGAAGCTTCGACCAAAGAAGAAGAATTTTTAACAAAATAGTTGTATTCTTAACAAAATTATTAAACTTTCAACTTTTTTACCAAAAAATGATGAATTTAAATACAAAAGGATGAATTTTCTATTAAAAAAGACGAATCTTCCACAAGGCAGTTGAATTTTTGTCCAAAAAACATGATTTTTCAACCAAAAATATTTTAAACTTTATAAATTTGAAATTTTCAAACAAAAAATTTAAGTTTTCAACCAAATAGTTCAATTGCCAACCAAGCAGTATAATTTTCTAACAAAATAGTTGAATGTTAAACCCCAAAAACCAATTTTCTACAAAAGAATGTAATTTTCATCCCGAATGTATGAATTTCCGACAAAAAAGTTGATTTAAAACAAAAGAGATTAATTTTCTAGCCATTTTTTTAATTTTCAAGCCAAAAATACGAAGTTTCTATAAAACAATTGAACTTTCAACACTTAATATAAATGTTCAACAACGAAAAATTATTTTTAAACCAAATA
>CAKNXH010079775.1:0-21763 GCA_932178445.1 Andricus quercusramuli | reverse complement strand
GAAAATGACTTTTTTATACCAAATGACTTCCAATAAAAAAAAAAGATTAATTCTCAACGAAAAATGTAATAGTTGATCAAAAAATTTCATTTTCCACCAAATAATTGACAAAAAAAATACTTTATAACAAAATAGTTTAATTTTTAACAAAATAGGAAAAAAATAGGAAAAAAGAGAATTTTTTTTTAAGAGCAAAATCAGGGGATAGGCTAATGAGTGTAAATCTGCAATTTGGTTTCTTAATTTAAGGGATAAATAATTAATGCTTGATGAATAGAAAGAGCTGGACTTGATCAGAAATGACTTGGGGGAGGTTGATACAAAAATTCAAATTTGTTGAGTCAACGAACCATGGTTCAAGGCAGTAATGTCCAGTATCTTTAAGGTCGCGAAACATCACTGAAACTCAGAAACAGGTGATTACGATAAACGGATTGATGGAGTGAGTCACTTGCAACAAAGAAGAAGATTATCAGAGACACAATTGCGTCGATAAAAGTTGATGAAGCATGAAAATCAGGTGCTGTTATATAAGACGAATATTTTATTACTCCTTTATTAAATTGATAATAAATATTTATGATTACTAATATTTATAACACCACGTGAAATCAGAAAATGGCTTCAAAATTAAAAGTTTATCTATTCTGTTTTCGGTTATTTAGGATTTATTTAAATTCATGACAAATAAGAAATTAACAGTCTTCGAAACAGATAACCCAAACAAATCCTTGGAGATAACTGAATAATTCAGAGAAAAATTAAAATAATAAATGCATGGAAAAATGATGAATGGAAAATAATAATCATCATTTTATGTAATATCAACAGACTCGTAACGACAGACCTTCAGTGTCATGGCAAAAATTGAAAAAAATGACAATCTCGGTAAAGAATTAATTTCTAAAAGATATTAATTTTTCTTCAGTTTCATCATTCTCTTTAATCTTTCAAGAATTAAGAAAATAAGTCTTACTAGATAAGCAGATGTCACAGAAAAATTATCTCAAAACAGGGGAAATAAGGTGATTTTTCACCAAAATGGGGCAATTCAATATGGAACGCTTAAGATTTCAAGAAAAAAGATTAATTTTATAGATACTGAAAGAGAAAAATTCTCAACAAAAGAGATGAGTTTGCAAACGAAAAAGTCTAATGTTTTAGAAAATAGTTTACTTTTAAACCCGAAAACAAAAAAGTTAATTTTCAAGCAAAAAATGTAAGTTTTAAAAAAGTAATTATTTTTTAAAGAAGCAGTTGCATTTGCAAATAAATAATGGAACTTTCAAACAAAAGAGACGCATTTTCCACGAAATGGTTGAAGTTTCATCCTAGAAGGATGAATTTTTAACCAAATAGTTGATTTTTAAGCCAAAAAGTCAAATATTTTAGTAGAAAGTTGAATTTGCAAAAAAAAAAAAAGATAATTTTCAACCAAGAAAGACAACCAAAAATTGAATTTTCATTCCAAAATATGGATCTGGACGGACCTTGCTAACAACATGGTGAATTTTCAACAAAATATTTAAAGTTTTACCCAAATAGTTAAATTTTCAATTATTTATGTACAAAATTATTAAATTTATGTGAAATAAAAATGATTATATTATTTAGTTAAAATTAGATGGAAGTAAAAAATTAAGACAATAAAAATTGATTTATTTACCTAATTTAAACCAAGTTTTTTTGAATTCATTGAAACCCACATTAATTTAAATATATCAATTATCATAAAAATAATCAAGATGAATTTTTAACCAAAAAAAAAATGAATTTTCAACAAAATACATGAACTTTTAACTTAAAAATATCAGTTTTCGACCAAAAATGAAATAATTAAATTATATGTTAAAAATTAATTTTCCGGCAATGGATGAATTTCCAACCATCTAGTTGAATTTTTAACTAAAAAGATCAATTGTCAAGCAAAAGTGTAATGGTTAAATTTGCAGTTAAAAAATTAATCTTGAACAAAAAGAATCAAATTATCAATAAAAATTTAGAATCTTCCACCAATAACAAGAATTTTCAACAAAGTAGTTCCACATTCAACCAAGTATAGTTGAATTTTTAACAACAACAAAATTTTCGAAATATGAGTTTTCTAACAGAAAAGATGAATTTTCAATCCAAAAAGACGAATTTTTAATTTACAAAATTGAATTTTCACCCACATAGTTCAAATTTTGACATACAAAGATTAATTATCAACCAAAAAATTAATTTTTGACAAAGTACTTTCAACCAAATAATGGAATTTTCAACAACAACAAAATTAATTCGCAACGAAAAATGTAATATTTGATTAAAAATTCCACTCTCCACCGAATAGTTGAATTATAAAGTCAAAGGAAGAATTTTTTAAAAACATTTACAGTTTCAAACTAAAAAGTTGAATTTTCAATAAAAAGTCCACTTTCGACCAAGAAAGATTGTTTTTCTGCCGAAAAAGTTGAATTTTTTACCAAAAAGATGACTTTTTAAACAAAAAAATGAATTTTCAACATAATTAACAAATGTTCAACTCAATAGTTGAATTTTCAACCTACAAAGATGAATTTTTTACCCAGAAGATTAATTTTCTCACAGAAGACGAATTTTCAACAAAATAGATGAATTTTTAATCAAATAGTTTAATTTTTAACTAAGAAGATTATTTTTTAATAAAAAACGAAATTTCAACAAAATACATAAACTTTCAACTAAGAAATTTCAATATTCTGACAAAAATGTAATTGTTTTATTTTTAGTTGAAAAAATAATTTTAAACCTAAAAAAACGAATTTTCAAGCAAAGGATTAAATCTAAATTGACTGACTATCGATTAGGTTGTAATTTCACACATATTTTTAGGGATCTAAAAGAAAAATCGAGTTCGGTAACCAGTACTTTTCGACACAAGGTACGAAAAAAAATGCAGACACAAAAGTTGTTCGCTTGAAAAAGATCTGTAAAATTGTTATTAATCATTTTTATAGGACGCGCAGTTTTTTTTAATCGCAAAAAATAACATTGAAAATAAAAAAATTAAATTTTTGGAAAAGCGACACAAGAAACGAAAAAAATAAATAAATACTCTTCTTCCGCTTTGATTTTATCCTTTTGCTATCTTCAACTATTATTTTTACTTTTTTTCTTGTCCCTAAATTCATTTTTTAGTCTGAATCTCTCGTCATCGCTAAGGCCGTGTATTTTTCAAAATAATAAATTGTTAATGGTAGCTACAAAAAAAAATTGATGAAAAATAAAATTTGTACTTCATTTTGTATTATCTGAATAAGCAGTCCTAGACCGAGGTACAGAAATAAATATAAAATACATTTTATATGTAGAAAAGTTCACATCTTGGACAGAATCGAGTGCGAAGCACAAGAAACGTCACAAGAATGTGTTCGTTAAAGCCGAAGGAGCTTTAACAAAAGAGAATTCACAATCACCAAATTACAGTTTTCGATGCTCTGTCCACAAATGTGGGAGAAGTATAAAGACCGAGCGCGTAGCGCGATCTGAACAAATAATAGTTGAATTGTTTTCAACAAAGTAATTTAATTTTCTACCAGAAGAGATGAATTCTGAACCAAAAATATAATAGGAGACTTATTTGCAATTCTTAACCAAGCTTTTCAGTTATTATTTGTTGAAGTAAAACCAATAGATCCAATTATAAAAAAAGTTATTTGAAAAGACGACTTTCCTACCAAAAGAATAATTTTCAATCCAAAAAGACAAATGTTCAATAAAACAGTAGAATTTTCAACCAAAAAGATGACTTTTTGACGAAATTGTTGAATTTTCAGAGGGACGGGGGCCTGAAGGTACATATCATTCTCCATGTTAAGAACAATGGAAAACTAGTAGAATTTTAACAAAAATATTAATTCTGAACCAAAAATATAGTAGTAGATTTAGCGAAGAAATGAAGAAAAAAGGGAAGTATCTTGAAAACAGTGAAAAAAACAAATTCTCTTAGAAAAAAGGGGAAAAGAGTGTGAAGTTTAATATTAGCGTTGAAAAAATATTTAAAACTGGGTTGAAAGCACGATAAAGGCATGTAAAACAAATTCACGTACTGCTGCGAATCGATATCTATGTTTGGCGATGCACATTGGTTTCTCTTTCAACATCGACTGACGTTCCATTTTTGCATACAAAATTTATTTTTTAAATCAGAGAAAATGTGTAGACTTGGCTTTGATTAAAGAGCTATCGATTCATCAAGAGTTTAAAGAACTTTGAATTGATGGCTAAAACTCGGGAAATTAGAGACATTTAAAACTTTTGCTCTGTGCTATTCAATAATATCTAATACCAGGGATCACGCCGGTTCATTAGTTCAATTTTAGGCAAAAAAATGGGTTTTTTTTTTCGAAAAAAAGGGGATTACAAGGGAATTTCATTTATTATTAAAAACATTTTATATCATATGGGTACGTCAGGAATATTGAACGAAAGTGCACTTTTAACAGTAGCGGCGCCTTTTCTTTAGCAAGCTTCCTAGTAATTTTTGTGTATCAAACAATTTTTTAGCTACCTTTAAAAAACCTGTCGAACATTCAAAGATCAAAGATTGAGAAATAGTTAACCAACAGAATTGAAAAATGATCATGCTTGAATTTTTTAAAATGTATTTTTATCAGCAGATAGATTTTGATTCATTATGTTCTTCCTTTTTATCTAGTGTATTACTTTGAATACATAAACCTGAGTTCAAAGTATTTTTCTAATTGTAAGTTAGAAAAAAAATAATTTCAAAAATCCAAAAATTACTATTTCAAAAACCTACTTTTTCTGTTTTTGTTTCCTTAGCCATTTAAATTTGTGTCTAATGCATTTTTATCCGTTAAAAGCTCACAAATGTTAAAAAATGAAATTTCAGCTAAAAAAAGATTATAGTGTAAAAGAATATAAATTAAAAAGAACTATTATTCACGAAAATAAGAAAATTATAAAGATAATAATTTTTTATATACGCAGTTTGCTAAAATGTAAAACAAAGCCAGATAAAAATGAAGTCCAAACTAATTATAATTTATTAGAAGGTTCTAATGTACGCTATACTTTTTTGCATATTAATTTTGATTTCCAAAACTTTGTTTCTACAACCACAACTGCCATAAAATTCTTTGACACGCCGTTTTACGTATTTCATTACATGTTTCAAAAGTATTACAAACAAATCAAAATTTTAATTTATTTTCCACTTGAATGCAAACTGAATTATGAAAAGAATCCAATAAGAAAATCCAATTATTTTTGGTTGAAAATATTTTTTGGTTAACAATTCTATTATTTGGTTGAAAATTAAAATATTTTGCTGAAAGTTCAACAAATTAAAATTAATCCTTTTTGTTTTCAAATTTCAACTAGTTGGTTAAAAATTAACTTTTTTATTGAAAATTCCTCATTTCGGGTTGAAAATCCATCAGTTTTGTAGAAATTCTCTTTTGGTAGAAATTTCACCTTTCATGGTAAAAAAATTCTACTTTTTCTTTGAAAATTAATCTGCTTTGGTTGATGATCCAACAATTGTATTAAAGATTCGTCATTTTTGAATGAATTCAACTGTTTTTAATTTAAAATACAAATATTTTTCGTTTGAAACATCAATAATGACATGTTTCGTCGAGAATTCATATTTTTTGGTTGTAAAATAAACTATTTGGTTGTAAAATAAACTATTTGGTTAAAAAACCTTTTTTGTTGAAAATTCATTTTCTTGGTTGAAGATTCATCAAATTCTTTGAAGAATCATTTTTTTGGTTGAAAATGTTGATAGTTCGTCTTTTTGGGTCCAGAATTTAACTATTTTGGTAGTACATTCATCTATTTCGCTGACAACTAATTTTGGGTTGAAAATTCATCTGTTTTGTAAAAAATTTGTTTCTTGACTTGGAAATTAAACAATTTGGTTGACATTTTTTTTCATTCTTGACTAAAAAATCATTTTTTATTTGAAAATTTAACTTTTTGTTTGAAAATTAATTTGCCTTGGTTGAGGATTCGAGGAATGGTATTAAAAATTCGTCTTTTTTGGACGAATTCAACTGTTTTTAATTTGAAATCAAAATATTGTTCTTTTCAAATATCAACTATCACATTTTTTGTCAAAAATTCATCTTTTTTGGTTGAGAATTCAAATACTCTTTGAAAAGAACTTCTTTCTTGAAAATTCATTTTCTTGGTTGAAGATTCATGAAATTAGATGAAAATTCGTCTTTTTGGTTGAAAATTTAACTGTTTTGTAGAAACTTATGTTAGTCTTTTTGGCTAAAAAAATCAACAATTTGGTTGAATTTGTTTTCTTTCTTGACTGAAAAATGTTTTTTGGTTTGAAAATTTAACTGTTATGTTGAAAATTCAATTGCTTTATAGAAAATTCGTCTTTTTGGTTTGAAAATTCCATCAGAGCATGGTTAAAAAATCAAATAATTTGTATACAAGTTGTCTTTTTTTATACATTTTTGTGAAGAATTCATCATTTTTTGTTGAAAAATCATTACTTTAGTTGAAAATGCAATATTTACCTACATTAATTTTATTTAAAAGAATTTGAACCCCTATTTTCGTGAAAAATCTCTTTTAAAAGCGTCTTGTGTTCTAATGTCTTCAATTTCTTTTTACGATTCTTAAAAAATGAATCGAAAACCTTCTAAAAAAGAGGGAAAATGGTAAAATTGGGTCAAAATTGTTAATTGTAAGTTTTTTATAGAAAAATCTTAAAATTCAATTGTGAAAAAGGGGATTAGGTAAAAAGGGGATGGACTGTGTTCCCTCCAACACTTAAATTGAATTACTGGCTTTAATTCACTTTAAATCGAATAAAAAATCAGTTTCGCTCTGCAAATATACATTAAATATAGACATGACTTATGCATCCTTTGATCTTTAATTTTTTCGATGGAAAAAAAATTTGAATAAATTTAAAACTACAAGAGGTAGGCGCCGGCGACATCCTACATGAGCATTACGATATTTGTCCAAGTGTGCGTGCCTGCATTACGGTTATTACTAACCTAACCCAAGACGGTCAAGCACCTTTGCAAATTATAGTATACGCTTTTTACAATAAGAGCAATCGAAAGGGAATTTATAAAGGGAAAAATTGAATGACTATAATAAGCAATAAATTCAACTAAAAACTTCTCAACATCCGCCAATTAGAAAAAAAATGATCAATAAATGATCCATCATGCTTTGTATTTTAATCAATTTGAAAAAAAATTGATTGCAACGAATTAGCAATACCTTGTTGTCATTTACTCAAATCCTGAAAAAAAACCCAAAAATCTCAGGGTTTTTTTCCAGGTATCTCAAGTTTGTTCCAGGTGTAATTTTTCAAACATTTCGCATTTTTTTGAACTATCGACTTGGAATATGTATACAGTTTCGCGAGTTTATTATAAATAATGTTTTTTTTTAAGTTTCTGGGGATTCAATTAATATCTTTAATTTAAAAATATATCGATTAATTAAATAATTAAATAATACTAAAAACGTATTTAATAATTTTTTTAATTTTTTCTCTAAAGTCCGTGAATTTGAATAGTAATTGAAACCAATTTTTATTTTTATTCTTATATTTACTTAAAATTCAGGGAATGCATTTACTGCAAATTGGTTAATAAATCTAATATAGCAAAATTGAAAAAAATGTCGTTGATTAATGTATAATACAAGAGATGATACTTTCTTTTATGATTGAATTATGGCTTGAGAAGTGTCCTCAATCATACCTACTTCAATTCAACACTCATCGTCAACGTCATTATTACAATCAACTGGGATCATATCAAGTACTGAAAACGATTTTATACACCCAGCATTAAATAAATTAATATTACGTTACAGAGTTTGAATTGTTAAAAATTAAATAATTAAAAAAATAATAATTTTTAACCAAAGAGATAGATTTTCAACGGAATATCAAACTGGATTTTTAAAATTTTTAGTTAAAAAATATTCATTTTAAACCAAGAAAGACAAATTTTAAACAAAATAGTTTAAATTATTATAAATATAATGTTTCTTTTTAGTCATTGTACTTGTAAATATCTCAATATGTAAAAATAGTGCAATTCATATGTAAAATTAAATAACTGTTTTTTCATTTGTAAAAGTAATCTTGTTAAAGGATAAGTAATTTTCTCATGGTACTATATATTAACCAAACAAGTAAATAAAAATATAATTATTAATTTCATAAATTGGTCTCTGCGAACAGCACGCGGTATTCCCAAGCGGTCACCCGCCAACTCACTCACGTCACTCACGCCAACGGCAATACCACGCTGAAAACACCAGTTCCCGTAAGATCACTGAAGTTAAGCAGCGTTGGGCGTGGTTAGTACTTGAATGGGTGACCGTTCGGGGAATACTGCGTGGTTTTGGCCCGTCGTGGGTGTGGTGGACCCACACTGGTAGTATTTATCCACCTAGAAACACTACCCGAATCGGGTAGTGAGGTAATGAACTTTCAAGTTCGAAATGCTAATCAATTTTTTTTTTTTATAAATTGGTCTCTAAAGTCTATGAATCAATTTCTATTTTATCTTCATATACTAAAAATTCAGTGCATATTTAACATATTATTATTTCCAATGAAAGACATTTTCCAGGTGAGTAAACATCCGGTAAAAACAGGGAAAGTAAGGAGATTTTCACAACAAAATTGAAAACATATTCTTTTGAGTAGAGTTAATTTTATATTAAATTTAATTTTTAATAATTGAAATTCCTAACATTTTAAGTGAAAATATTACATTTTCAACAAGATACGTAAATTTAAAACTAAATAGTTGAACTCTCAACCAAAAAGATGCATTTATTACAAAAATATACGAATTTTCGACAAAATACATTAACTTCCAACATAGTTGAATTTTCAACTAAAAAAGATCAATTTTCAACAAAAATGAAATTGGTAAATTTTCATTTAAAAAAATTATTTTCAGCAACAATAAAAAACGAATTTTCAACAACAACAAAATAATATTAATAATATCTTTAAACCAAAAATTGAAAAATATAATTTTCTATTTTTAAAAATAATTTTCAACGAGATGAATTATTATAAAATAAAATGCTGGAATAATCAATTGAAAAAGCATAAATTTTCAACCAAAAATTTGAATTATTAACCAAACAAGATACATTTTTTAGAAAAATGGAATAGTTAAATTTACAGTTTAAAAAATTGATTTCCAAAAAAAAAAACGAATTTTCAACAGCAGCAAAATTAAGTTTTCAATCAATGTGATGAATTGTCAACAAAAATGGTAAATTTTAAAACAAAAATATGAATTTTCATCTAAAATGATGAATTTTTAACCAAGAAAATTAATTTTCTACCAAGAAATAAAAAGAATATTTAACAAAATAATTAATTTTCAACAAAATGGTTGAATTATCAACTAAACAGGATACATTTTTAACAAAAATGGAATAGTTAAATTTATTATTATTCACTTTGTTATTCAGTTTAAAAAATTAATTATCAACAGAAAAGCGAGTTTTCAACAACAAAATTGTAAAGTTTTCAACCAAAGTGAGCAATTTTCAACTAAAATTATGAATCTTTTACTGGAATAGATGAATTCTCGACTAATATGATGAGTCTTCAAGTGGAATAGTTGAGTAAATTAATTTAAAAGATAATAATTTTTATCCAAAGAGATAGATTTTCAACGGAATATTCAACTGGATTTTTTAAATTTTCAGTTAAAAAAATTAATTTTAAACCAAGAAAGACGAATTTTAAACAAAATAGTTCAATTTTGAACTGGTATAGTTAAATTAGTTACTTGAAAAAAAACGACTTTTCAACAAAATATTTTAACATTCAAACAAAGAGATGAATTTTCAAAGAAAAAAGATGAATTCTAAAAAAAAAAATGATATTTGATACTTCAACCGAAAGAAAGGATTTAAATTTTAAATAAAAAATAGTTGAATTCAAATAATAAAGACGAATTCTCAACATTAGTTGAATTTTGTACCAAAACGGACGAATTTTCAACTAAAAAAAAGATCAATTTTCAACCAAAAATAGAATAGTTAATTTTGCAGTTGAAAACTTTAATTTCAAGCCAAAAAAACAACAACGAATTTTGAACAAAAACGTTAAATTCAGTATTATAAAGCTACTTTGACAAATTAAAAATATAATTATTTAATTTTATGCATTACAATTTTTTTTTAAATTAGACAGGCCGTCGAAAAAATTCCTCGACTTGAAAAAAAATTCCCTGACAATTCCAGGTTTTCCAGGTGAGTAGACAGTTTGACATAGAGATTTAATCTTGGAAATGATATTGCGAATGGAAAATATTAAATAGAAGTAGAGCTAAAATTGCATAAACTTGTAACATTGAAACATAAAAATAGAACAAAATTTAGACAAAGTCCAGGATTTAAATGACGCCGGATGTAGTAATGGGTCTGCTGTTTAGACCTTCAGACACAGAATTATATCGTTTTTTGTATCCCAAGTCACATTATGTGTCTTAAGTGTCATATTAACGAAAGCAAAAGTAAACTGGGATTATTTTCGTGAATCACTTAGATGACGAATTTGTAGAGTGCAATTAACATTATAAGGAACCTTCATTCTGCAATAAAATTCTTTCCTTGAAATAGAAGATCGTTTAAAATATCTGAATAAGATCTTTCTGGAATACTATGCTATGATAAAATAAGAGAATTTAGACTATAAATTACAATCATAGAGGAAGAAGACTGCATGAAAGATATAATAAATCCTTCACCTGGGTCAACTATTTTATGGAAGAGAAACTTGAAATATTAAAAGAGGAGTGTTTTCAAAGGAGTAAATCTTGCTTTTTACAATTTGAAGAAGAAAATATTGCCGCAGAAGTAAGAACAATTATTATCAGGCATAAACAAAAACGAGGAAAATGATGGATAACTCTATGCCTCGTAATTTATGAAACCTGTACATTTTTTGTTGTGAAAAAGTGTGGGGAAAATTGACTTGTGGACGTTGAAGGTATGTAAATGATAGTTTGCGATTATTAAACTCTTCCTGAATTCCACAACAACTCAAGCATGAACTCTAAAAATATTCTCAACGAATTTCAGGTTGCAAAGATTTATTATTTTGTAACGAAAGCTTTGCCAAATATTTTCAATTTCCGAGCTCGAGGGCTTTGGGAAAATAGCTAGCAACAAGGAAAGTTTTAAATGAAAAAAATTATATTCTTTAATTTTATCACCTCCAGAACCAGTGTTTCAGAGGAAATTAAAACCAGTAAAAAAACAATAATAAATTAATTCTAAAACTATTTTTGATGCATTGGATCATTGAGAAGGATAACAGAAGATGCTAATCATAATTCCATTTTTGAAAAAAAAATTTAAAAAGTATTTTTTCTTCAATTACTTTTTAAGGGAAAAATAAATCAGAGTGTCTATCAGACGGATCATTTTAAATTATTGATATTTGCCTGTTTTTCCCGGTCTATTTTTCATGTTCCCGGTCTGATAATTATAATTACTATTCTTGAAATCTCCATGTCTTGACTCAGAATTTTAATTTTTTTGAAAAATTCCCTGTTCAGGGTGCCTGAAAAACTTCATTCTCAAAATTCCCGGATTTTTTCCTGTCAAACTTTTTATTTTGTCTGACTATTACAAAATTTTAATTGATTTATTTCAACAAAAAATATGACTTCCACGGTAAAAGATGAATTTTCAATCCAAAAGTACTGATTTTGAACAAAACAGTTGAACTTTCGACCGAATGAAATGACTTTAACCAAATGGTCCAATTTTCAACCTAAAAAAAATTAATTTTCAACCAAATGGTCAAATTTTCAAACACAAAAGGTTCAACTTCAATCAAAAGCAATCAAACTTTCAACTACATAAATAATTGAATTCTCTAAAACACAGATGAATTTTCAATAAAAAAAAAACAGATAACTTTTCAATCCAATTAAAGGACGAAATTTCTGTCGAAATAGACGAATATTGAATAAACAATTGAATTTTCAACCAGATACTTGAGTTTCAACTAAATAGTCAAATTTTCAAACAAAAAAGATTCAGCTTCAACCAAAAATAGTTGCACTTTAAACCGAATAGTTGAATTTTTAACAAAAACAACAAAAATAATTTTTAACCAAACAGTTTCATTTACAAGCCAATAGTTGAACTTTAAAGCAAAAGTGGCGAATTTTCAAAAAAATAGTTTAATTTTTAATCTACAAAGAAAAATTTTTCAACCAAATAGTCTAATTATCAAAAATCAAGCAGTTAAATTTGCAACAAAATACTCAAATGTTCAACCATGTAGTTGAATTTTTAATCTACGAAGATAAATTCTCAAGAAAAATGTAATAGTCGATATTTCAACCAAAATAGATTAATTTTCTACCGAAAGAAATGAATTTTCAAAAAAGAAGATCAATTTTCTATCAAAACAGTCGATTTTGTAAATGCATTGTTGAATTTTCAAGTAAAAAAGAACTATTTTAAACGAGAAATGAAAAAGACCGCAATTTTCAGTATAAAAAACCGAATTATCAACAAAATAGTCAAATTTTCAATCAAAGAGGTGAATTTTCAAACCAAAAAGACGAACATTCAACAAACAAGGATTTGTTAGTCAAGAAAGAAAAAAGTCCAAATTGTTGAACTTCCGAAACATACGACGAATTTTCTGTAATCAGTATTTTTAAACAAAAAGTGGCATTTTTAACTAAAAAAAAAAGGAATTTTCAAACTAAAAAATATGAATTTTCAACTGAAGAAGAACCACTTTCAACAAATTTGAAAATTGGCGTTTTCAGTTTAACAAATTAATTTGAAACAAAACAAAAAAACGAATTTTCAACCAAGGAAGATTATCTTTCAATCAAAAAGTTTCATTTTTATTAAAAAAGATGAAGTTGCCTCTAATAGAAATTCCCTGACATTCACAATATTTTTTTTTTCAAAATCTCTAAATTTTCCCGAACTTTTTCCTGATTTACAGATTTTTGCCTTGACCTGCGGGCCTCCCTGACTGATCCAAATCACAATTATAATCATTTTCGAAACTTCCCCGTTCCAAGCGAAAATTGAAATTCTTTTGGAAAATTCATTGTCCCAGATCAAGATTAGAATTTTTTTTCGAAAATTCTCTGATCCAATTCAGAATTACAAATAATTGCTTCGGGAAATTTCCCGTTCCAACTCAAAAAATGTCATCATTTTTTTGATAGATTCACTGTTCCAAGTCAGAATTATACTTCATTCTACTTCTTTCTTGAATCAAGTATGACTAACAATAATCATTAATTTGGAAAATTTCCTGAACCAACTCAGAATTATATATGATTGCTTCGGAAAATTTCCCGTTCCAACTCAAAAAATATTATCATTTTTTTTCAAAGACTCAAGGTTCCAAATCAGAATTATACTTCATTCTACTTCTATTTTAAATCAAGTATGACTAACAATTATCATTCTTTTGGAAAATTTCCTTAGCCAACTCAGAATTACATATTTGCTTCGGAAAATGTCCCGTTCCAAATAAAAAAATATTATCATTTTGTTCAAAAATTCACTGTTCCAACTCAGAATTATACTTCATTTTACTTCTTTCTTAAACCAAGTATGACTAACAATAATCATTCATTTGGAAAATTTCCTGAACCAACTCAGAATTACACATGATTGCTTCGGAAAATTTCCCGTACCAACTCAAAATATATCATTTTGTTCAAAAATGCACTGTTCTAAATCAGAGTTATACTTCATTCTACTTCTTTTTCAAATAAAGTATATGACTTACAATCATCATTCATTTGGAAAGATTCGTGTATCAACTAAAAAAATATTATCATTCTGTTCAAAAATTCACTGTTCTAAATCAGAGTTATACTTCATTCTACTTCTTTCTTAAATCAAGTATGACTAACAATTATCATTCGTTTGGAAAATTTCCTGTATCAACTAAAAAAATATTCTCATTTTGCTCAAAAATTCACTGTTCCAACTCAGAATTATACTTCATTCTACTTATTTTTTAAATCAAATATGACTAACAATAATCGTTCATTTGGAAAATGTCCTGAACCAACTCAGAATTACATATTTGCTTCGGAAAATGTCCCGTTCCAACTCAACAAATATTATCATTTTGTTCAAAAATTCACTGTTCCAACTCAGAATTATACTTCATTCTATTTTTTTTTAATCAAGTATGACTAACAATTATCATTCTATTGGAAAATTTCCTGAACCAACTGAAAACTACCATTAATTTCAAAAATTCCCCGTTACAAATCAGAATTGAAATTTTCATATTTTTATTTTAAAACGTACATCTTTCTCTCTCCGATTAAAACATAACGAACAATTGTAATATTCATTTTAGTACATGGTAATCGAATGAAAAATCCCGTTCACCGAATTAAATTCCCGGAAATTTCCCGATATTTTCCCGGTGAATAAAATTCACGGTTTCTCGGCCAGGTAAATATATATTCAGATGATTGATGCTTTGTTAGAAAAGTAGACCTCATGAAAAGAAAGGTTGGGGAGTGTCTTGTAAATCTTTTGCTCTGGATCTATTGAATGCAAGCAGCAGCTGTGCCCTTGAAAAGTGAAATAGGAGAGCTGGTCTAGTTCATTTATATTTCATAAGTTTCATTGCAAAATAAAATTTCGAAAGCTCAGGCTTCAAAATCATTTGAGAAATTGAAAAATTTGTCAAAAGTAGTATAAATTTGGAAAAATAGTACCAAAATAGTGTCGCGAAAATGTTTCAAACCTTACATCGAGGTTTTAACTATTTTTGAAATCTGGTGTAAAATATAGAGTATTATTATACCACCCTGAGATCTTCTATCCTAATAATTGGTATTGATTACTCTAGTAATTTTTGTAAAATTGGCTTGCTTTTAATTCTCAATTTTCAAAACCCCGATGTTATTTTTTTCCAAACACTCTTCAGACAAGAATGCATTTTTTAAAATAATAAATCGAGGTGTTAACTATTTTTGAAAAATTTGGTACACAATTCACATCTTCCATAAAATCGCGTGAAATCCATTCAAATTTTGAAATCCAAATCCAAATAACTTGATAACCCGAAATTTGTTGAGATCCTCTAAAAATTCCCGGAAAACTCGTTAATCTTTTTGAATCCCTTAAAATCTTAACAACCCTTTAAAGTCCATAGAAATCACTTGAATTCTGTTAAAATCCTCTGAAATCTCGGGTAAAATCTCAAATTTTTTGAAACCCATTGAAATCCATAAAAATTCCTTAGAATCTTACGGAATGTTTTCATTTCTTTGAAAATCCTATTAATCCCTCAAATATTTTCAAACTGCTTGAAATCCCCTAACTTTTGTAAATATCGTAAAAAATTCTTGAAAACTTTGAAATATTATGAAATCTTCCGAAATCATTTGAAATTACTTAGTAATCTTTAAATCTCTTGAAATTTTCTATAATCGTACGAAATTCTTTGATATCTCAGGAAATTCCTTGGAATCTTTTAAAATACACTATATTATTAAAAATTATTAAAATATTGAAATCTTTAATATCTTTCTTTAAAATCCTCTGACACTACAAAATTCTACAAAAACCCTTAAAAGTTCATTCCATTTTATTTACTCCCCAAAGTTAGCAATTCTTTGAAATTCCCCAAAATCTTTGAAATCCTATTGATATCTGTTAAACAATTTAAAATCCCTTCAAATTTTTGAAATGTCTTAAAATTTCTTGGAATCTTGTAAAATACCCTAAAATCTTTCATATCCTTTGAAATCCATTGAAGTTTTTTAAATCTTTAAAGTTCTTGCAAGTGCTATAAAATTGAGCAGGTCTACTAAAATTCCTAAAAATTCATTGAAATCTCGTAAATTATCTTTAAATCTATACGATCTTTTAAAATTCCTTCAAAAGTGATGAAATCTCATAAAATCTGACGAAGTCCTTTTAAATCTCTTAAAATCTTTCAAAATACTCTAAAATCTTTGAAATCCACTTAAATCTCGAGTAAACTCTCCAATTTTTTGAAATCCATTGTAATCGATAGAAATTTAATTTTCTTTTAAAATCCTATTAATTCCTCTAATACATATTTTCAAACTGCTTGAAATCCCTTGAAAACTTTGAAATATTCTTAAATCTTCGGAGATCATTTGAAATTCCTTAGTAATCTTTAAATCTCTTGAAATTTTCTATAATCGTCCAAAATTCTTTGAAATCTCATGAAATTCCTTGGGATCTTTAAATATATACTATATGATTTACAATCCTTTGAAATTGTTGAAATCCATTTTGAAAATTTTTCAGCGAAATTCAAAGCTATATCCCGAAAATAAGAATCTGACCTAACAATTAAAAAAAATATTATTTCGTAAAATCCTAACTTGTGATGAATTTTGCTCAACAAAGGTAATATTTGTTCTTCTAACAAAATTTTGTAAGACTAGCAGTAGCCTAAAATGTCACACTCAAGAAATAAATATTACTAAAATATAATTAAATTTTAAAAAACCAAAACTTGTGCAGAGTTGTGCTCAACATTCCATTTTTCCCCCTTAAATAAAATGTTGTACGACCAACAGTTCTCAAAGTGAAATGTCATAGCCAAAAAACATAAGACATAAAAATAAATAAATTTCGAAAAACCAAAATCTGTACCAAATTATGCTAAACAAATGCAATATTTTACCCCTAAAACAAAATTATGTCTTGTGTGATTTTCGACTTTGTCATTTTTGGTTTTAATATGTCAACCATAGATGTCACAGAATTTATTTGAAGTGAGAAAAATTGCATTTATCGAGCACAAATCAGCACAAGTTTTGGTTGTTCGAGTTTTTTTTTATTTTACTGTTCGTATGTTTTTTGGCTTTGATATTTTTTTATTCAATATGAGAACTGTTGGTCTTACAAATTTTTGTTAGAAGAGGAAAAGACTGCACTTGTCGGGCACACAATTCAGCAAAAGTTTAGATTGAACGAAATAATAACGCTTCTTATTTTTATTTTACTTTAACGGTTAGGTTTTTGGAATTTTACTTTACTGCACAAATTTGTGCATAATTTGAGCCGCCTAGTAAAACCTTTCGTTTTGCGCTAGTAATATATGTTGCGGTTCTAGCAAAAAAAGTTATTCAAAAAATGTGACCGTAATTTTTGATTGTACAAAAAACTGTTTATTGCAAAAATCAGCACAATTTTTGATTTTTTTTTTCAAATATTTTAGGTTTTCCGAGACATCTGAAAGCTTCAAAATCATTTTTCCAGGTTTTCAAAATATATGAATAAAAAAAATTATTAAAAATGACAAGTATTAAACTTATGTGCAATCCGAATTTAAAAGCGTATTGTCCGAAATAAAAAAGTGTGAAATGGAAAATTAACTGTATCCAACGATTTTGTTTCAGTCATACTTCTTGGTTGACAATTCGTCTTTTTGGCTTGAAACTTGAACAACTTGAATGACATTTTTTTTCTTTCTTGTATAAAATTTTTTTTTTTTTAAATTCAACTAGTTTGTTGAACATTCATTTTTTTTTAATTTAATCACTTTCTGTATAAATTTCACCTTTTTTTTGGTTTATAAATGCAACTGTTTGGTGAAAATTTATTCGGTCTTGGTTGCAAATTACCTTTTTTGTTGAAAATTCGTATTTTCGGCTCAAAAATTCAACAATTTTGCAAAAAATTAAAGTACTTGGTTAATAATTAATCTATTTTTTGAAGATTCATATTTTTCGGTAGAAAATAAATTTTGTAGTCGAAAATGCAACTGTTTGGTTAAAAATTCGTATTTTGTAACTAATCTTCATTTTATTTATTGATCTTTTTTAATTAAAGAATTCAACTATTTAGTTGAAAAATGTTCGAAATGAAGAAAATTAAAAATTAAAAATTAATCAAATAAAATGTAGGCTAACATTACATCGACTGTTCAAAATATTTAGTTGAAAATTTATGTGTTTGATGTAATTTGTTGAAAATTCATCTTTTAGGTTGCAAATTGAACTATTTGGTTGAAAATTCAGCTGTTTTGTAGAGAGCTCATCTTTTTTGTTAAAAATGCAACTGTTTGGTCGGAAAGTAATCAGTTCTGATTGAAGCTTCAAATATTTTCTTAAAAATTCATCTTTTTTTATTCAATTCAATCGTTTTTCATTCAAAAGAAAAATATTTTCTTGGTTAACACATCAACATTGAAAATTGTGAAAAAATAGTGTTTCTAGTGTCATTTTTTTTCGGAATAGTAGCAAAATAGTGTCATCGCTCAAAAAAAGTTTTAAATATTGTGGTGAGTGCGAGGCCTGCTAAGAGTATTTTCGTTTGCAGAACACGTGACAAGGATCCACCGTGTAATTTGTACCAGAAAAGAAAACGTGATCAGCTGGAGTCTAGGTATGATTTTGCAGATCAGGCAAAAAAGCCTCTATAAAATGAACGGTACATAGAAAACACTGCCCACAGACTGACTACCTACGACACACTGAGCTAAAATAAAAGTTGTGTTTGAGATAGTCCGACACGCATTTAAATCTCTCGTGATTGCACGTGTCATTGTATCTCCTAGTCTTCGATTTGCATAATTAAGAAAGGCTTCAACTTTTCCAGGGTGGGAGGAATGATATTGCATTTGAAATATTTAAATTTAAACCAAAGTTCTTGTAAAACTCGTGCAACTATTCCTTTGTCTTTCCTATAAATACCTCCTTTATGAATCGCACTCTATGATTGGCTTGTAATAGACAAGAATTGCTATATGCTAACAATTATAGTCAACCTCGAACATCAATTCAATTTAAGTGGATGATCTAGCTTCTGAGCTTGTCGATTTAACTTATTGGATATACTGCCGTTTCCAATTTACCAGGTTAATTCAATTCACTGATTCAAAATCCACAGTTGGTTCAGAATACTGGTTCTTTGCACCATAATCTCATTTCCAATCAAATGTAAAGCTGTGGATCACTTGTCCCAGAGTGATAACTACACGGAATAATAATTAATATTGATTCAAGAAAATAGCGTTACAAATACAGAATTAGAAAACCAACATTTTTTCGAAAATGGGTTTATGTATAAAAAATTCTTACAAAATCAAATACACGTGCATTATTGAAAGGATTTGTTCAAATTCTCATTTTTTTAAATATCTCATTTGACAATCTTAAAGTGACACTGACTACAAATTGGGACACTGACTAAAAATTGGAACAGGCTCGGCGGCGGATTGGGACATAAAAATGTAGATATTTAGTTTAGTTATAAAAGAAAATTAATTTCAATTTTAGTTAAAATTTCATCTTAAGATTTGAGCGTACTAATAATTATTTTCTTCCCTGAAGCATCGCCATTTCTGGAAATTATTTCTCATTTTTTAGGCTTTCAGCGAAAAATCGTTTGCCATATAGTCATAGTGCGATACCGTCAAACTAAATTTTGATTTTCTCTAAACAGAACAATTTTTTGGTACCAAACCTTTATTATTCTTATTCAGCATTCCCACATCTTGGGAGGAAGTTTTTATTTTTGTAACAAATTAAAAAATTCGATGTTTGATTTCTACCAAAAGCCGAATTTTAAAATCTGTGAAATTGAAACCTACAAATTCTTGGACAATTAAGATAAATTTTTAACAAAAAATGGAAATGTTGATATTTAAAAAAAATGAATTTTCAAAATAGTAGTTAAATTTTCTATCAAAGAGTTGAATTTTCAACTACATGATTAAATTTTCAATAAAATAGTTGAATTTTCCACCTAAAAAGATGAATTCTCAACAAAAAATGTAATAGAGTTGATATTTCAACCAAAAAGGATGGAATTTCTACGAAATAAGGAATTTGAAAACCAAAAGGACGAATTTTCAACCAATAAGATTAATTTTTTACCAAAAAATATGAATTTTCAACAAAATACATGAATTTTCAACAAAATACATGAATTTTCAACAAAAAGCATGAATTTTCAAAGAAAATAGTTGAGTTTTTAACTAAACAAAACGAAACAAAACAAAGAATTTCCCAACCAAAAATACCAATTTCCAACAAATAAACTTTCAAGCCAAATACGAATTTCTGCAAAACAGATGAATTTTCAAGACGAAAATATGAATTATCGAAAAAACAGTTGCATTTCTAACAGAAAAAAAAAGAAATTTTGAAACCGAGAAGATCAGTTTTCTGTTTAAAAAACCGAACTTTTAATAAAAAAGGATCAATTTTCAAACAAGAACAGATACGTTAAATTTTCAGTTCAAAAAATTAATTTCAGACAAAAAAATGAATTTTCAATTAATATGATTAATCTTCCACCGAAATAGTTGAATCTTCAGTTTAAAACAGGGATCCGACCGAAACTTTCGTTCCATTTCGTTACTGACAGAAAAAAATTATTTTTTATTAAACTTTGATCTGCTATCTCTAAATTTACACAAAATTAGATAATTTTTGAAACTACATTAATAATTGGATCAAAAATACGTTGTTTAGTTGGCAGTAACGAAATGGAACGAAAGTTTCGGTCTGGTCCCTGGTTTAAAAACAATTAATTTTAATACAAAACAAAAAATTGAACCAAAGAGGAGAATTTTCATCTAAAATGATGAATATTGAAAAAAATGATTTTTTAACAAATTGCTTCAACTTTCAATCAAAAGGATTTTAATTTTAAACAAAACAAAAATGAAATTTAACGAAAGAAAGATGCACTTTGAACGAAATAGTTCCATTCTCAACCGAAGAAGACGAATTTTTAACCAAACAGTTGCATTTTTATCCAAAAAGATGAATTTTCGATTAAAACAGATGAATTATTTCAACACCAAAATATGAATTTCAAACAAAAAGTTAATTTTCTACAAAAATTGTTGAATCTTAACCCAAAGGACAATTTTGCCACAAAAAAATTGAATTTTCAACCAAAAGCGATGACTTTAACAAAGCTGTTGAATTTGCAATCAAATAATCTTTTATAAATGGAAGAAAATAATTTCAAATTTATTAATGATTTTTGCAAGTTTTTTTTCAAAATCCCTTACTTTTCCTTAATTTACTGGTTTTCCCTGATCTATGGTAATCCTCAATTTGGGACAGCAATCTATAGATATTAAGCCGTATAATCTGGATCTTAATTTTTAAAAATCCTGGATTATAAAAAATAATATCTAGATTTTATGGTTTATTATCTATTTTTTCGTAGAAAACTTATTCTTTTTGGTTAAAAATTTTCTCTTTTTCTTTTTAGTTAAAAATACAACTGTTTGTTTGCAAATTCATATTTTTGTGTTGAAAATTCATCTGTTTTACCGAAAATTTGTATTTTTGCTTGAAATTTTATTTGTTGAAAATTCGTCTTTGGAAAATTGTTCATTTTAATTTAAATTTACCTCTTTTATTGAAAATTGGACTATTTGGTGAAAATTCGTTTTTTTTCTTTCTTGAAATTTAAGTTCCTTTTTACTAAAAATTTAACTTTTCCATTTTTTGGGAAAATTCATCTTTTCTGGTAGACATCTTATTGGTTGAAATTTCGACTTTTTGGTTTTAAAACTATATTCCATTCAATTTTTTGTTGAGAATTCATCTTTTATTTTAAAATTGGACTATTTGGTAAAAAATTCAACTATTTAGATAAAATAGTCATTATTTTTGGTCGCAAATTCAACTGTTTTGTTGAAAATTCGCCCTTTCAGACTGAAAACTAATCTTTTATAGTAGAAGTAATTGTTTCTGATTGAAATAAATAAATAATATTGAAA
>CAKNXH010079774.1:22291-44494 GCA_932178445.1 Andricus quercusramuli | reverse complement strand
AAGTCATATTTTTTGTTTTTAATTTCAATTTTTGTAGAGAAAATTCGTCTTTTGGCCTGAAGGTTCAACAATTTGAGTAGAATTTTCTTTCTTTAGTGAAAAATCTTTATTTGTTGATAATTCGTCTTTTTGATTTTAAAAAACGTTTGTGTGTGTATAAATTTAATGTTTTTTTATTAAAATATAAACTATGACACTTTTTGTTGGGAATTTATATTTTTAGATTGAAAATTCATCTATTATATTAAAAATTTAATTATTTTGTTGAAAATTCAAGTATTTTGTTAAAAAGCCATTTTTTATAGTAGAAAAGACATTTTTTTGTTTAAGATAGATTAATAAATTTTAGATTTGTATCTGAAATACTGTGTTATTTCGTTCATAAAAGATTATTTGTTAAAAGTACTTCAAGATTAAAATGCTGGTATTTGAATGTTAATGATCAAGGAAAATGAAAAATCAGAGAATGAAAAATAAGGGAATTTTGAAAATGAAGTTATCGGACACCCTGCCTAATTCTAATAGCAATATCTAGTAAAACATTTTTGGAAACTAAAAATTACGTACAGAAAGAGTGGGGGGGGGTCTCAGAGAGGGCCTATAATCCGTTACGTAATTTCAGTACGGCCCCTTACTTATCTACACTCAGAAAACCATTTGGTTGAATCAACAAAAATTTTGTTGGTTCAACCATAGAATATGGTTATTATATGGACAACAAAATATTTTGTTGACCTAACCAAATTTTTTGGTTGTTTTAACCAATTCCTTTAGTAGATGGTGTATTTAGTTGATTCAGCCAAAAAATTTGGTTGAGCTAATGAAATATTTTATTGAATGAACTAAAATTTGTTTGACTCTACCAATTTTTTATCTATATCCAAGAAAACAGTTTTTTTGGTTCAAGACAATTAGCTTTCTGGGTGTACTAATGAATGAATCCGAATATCAAACTGTGATTAATAGAACATTCTTTTTTATTTTTTTAGGTAACTGAAGCAGAAAGTTTTGATAAAAGAAGAAGGGGAAGGATTTTCCAGAACTTCGTGAACCAGCGGAAGTTGATGAACTGAATAATGGGTCTTTCCTCTCCATATTGATTACTTCTTGGAGATTCATTCACTGTAAGAAGAAGTGAGATTCGTACCACTCCAAGTGAGATTCGACTGATCCCTTCCATCGAAATCTGACTCGAAAACCAACTAAAACCGCCCACGTTCATCTCGAGTAAAATTGGTGTTGGTCGCTCTAATTTTGCAGGATTGCATCTGTCGCCCACTTTGCTCTGTATTTATAGAGCCACACTCATCCCTAACATGCTCCCATGTAGAAAACGTTACTGTTACTGTTACTACTCGCCATCACCACACAGATAGTAATTCTACTCTTCTCTTCTCTCCGACACTCCATCTTGAGTCTCTCAATTATCTTTTTCGACCGACCGCAAATAGCCCTGGATGGATTTGCAAAGAGAGACTCTTTTCTTCCATACTTTGTCGACATATTTAATCCAGATATCGAGATATCAAACGACCCTGTTCCCGCGAGTCCTATTTCAACCCACTTATTGCCTCTGACATTAAAGATAAGAATTTTTTTATTTGCTCGTTCAGCCGTAAAATTGCTTGTTTGCTTTACATTTTTTAAATTTATTATCATCCAGGGAATTTTAATTCACTCACCACCAACTAGATTTATTGCATTGATTCAATCATCCAGAATTATGAGAAAAAAAGTGTACACTTCGTAACTGTCTTTGACGGAATTAACTTTCTGCCCAATTATTTTAAAAAACATTTCACCTCAATTTCTAGTTTTTCACCTGGAAAATCTGGAAATGTCAGGGAATTTTGTTGCTCATGGAAAATCAGTTAAAAGTCGAGGAATTTTTTCGAGCTTGCCTAATTTTATTGTAATAACTGAAGTAGGAAAAGCTAAACGGTGCTTAAGTGGCCGTGCATAAGTTACGTGAAGTTTTTTTCTGAAATCTTACGTAATTTTTGCCAACTAAATTTTGTCAGGAGGTTATTTTTGGGGGATTCAAAAATATCGTAAGACGAGTAAAATCTTTCTGTTTCTTATGAATGAAGAAAGTAGTTCAACTTTGAAATTAAGTAAAAAAGATGAGCTTTCAACAAAGAATGGTAAATTTTCATCCAAATACTTGATTTTTCAACCAAGAAGATAAAATTTCTACCAAAAAAGATGAATCATCAACAAAATACATTTTTAGATAACTAGTTAATTTTTCAACCAAGAAGGTTGATTTTCTACCAAAAAATACGGATTTTCAACAAATTACATAAATTTTTAACTTCATAGTTTCGGGGCCGAGGACTGCTCTGTCTGCCCGCGTTAACAGCGCGGGCAGACGTCGAGTACTTTTCAAAATCTGAATATCTCAGTAAATTTTCAACGAGTCGATATGAGATTTTCCAAAAAACTTCATTCAATATTGCTGAACAAATCACTCACTGGAAGTTGTTTAAAAGCCGAAGTTTTTATTATTAAAAGTAAACGTTGGGCAAAAAAATTCTAATATGATAAAAGTTTCAGTTCTTTAGTCTCTACAATTCTACATTATCGAACAATTTAATTATTCGATTTTGAAAATTTTTTTATTTTGAGACGATCGGTCAATGCTTTTACGCGTTTTCGAGCGTTGGGCTGGTTATTGCATTCAACGGCTCAATTTTCTACACGGGGCATGGTAAAATATTTCTCGAGTCAAATTATTCATAAACAGGATTCAAACTGGTCAATATTGTCATATGTAAAATTAAGTAACTAACTTTTTATTTATGAAAGTATCTTTATAAAAGTTCAATTCATTTCTTGATGGTACAAGTTTCTAGGATTTAAATAATTTTTTTATTCAGAAAGCTGTGACTAATTATCATAGAATATTCTTAAATTTATTAATTATCTCCATATAATAAATAAATAAATAATACTAAAAACAGAATTATTAATTTCTTACATTTTTTCATAAAACAGTTGAATTTTCCATCAAAGTTGATGACTTTCTAAAAAAATTGTTGAATTTTCCCTAACTTTTAAAGAGTTTTCTTGTGTTAAAATTTGCTGTTAGTCGATTAAAAATAGTAACAAACACAATTTTTTTTTAGATAAAATGGTCCGCATTGCATTGCTTATGAAGTTCGTTGAAAAATAATTGTAAAATTGAACGATTAGTTAGTAGAGCAATTTCTAATTTTTAAATTTAAATTTCCGTCTTTCATACCAGAAAAATGTTTACAAAATTAGAGCAAAGAATTTCCAAATTCCCTAATTCCTATTCCGGGTTAAAATTATAATTCGTTTGACAAATTCCCTGTTCCAATCCAGAATCTTAATTCTTTGAATATTCGGAATATTTTCAAACAACTGAGATCGGTTAAAATCTTACGAAATGCTGAAAGTTCTAGATTTTTCATTTTTGTATTTTGTTAATTATTTATCTTTTTTGGTAGAAAATCAATTTTTTGGTTAAAAGTGAAACTTTCGGGTTGGAAATGAATTATTGTTAGTTGGGCATTCAAGTATTTTGTATAAAATTCGTGTTTTTTGTTGTTGTTGTTAAATTCAACTGTTCTTGATTTAAAATTAAAATTTCTTTTGGTTGAAATTTGAATTACTTTCTTAAAAATCCATTTTTTTTATTGAAGATTCATAATTTTAGTTGAAAATTCATCTCTTTGGTTGAAAATTCAACTGTTTGGTTGGAAATAAACTTTTTTATGAAAAGTCCATACTTTCGATTGGATAATTCAACTATTTTGTACTAAATTCGTCTTTTTGGCTGGAAATTTCCACTTTTTTGTATAAAATTCGTTTTATTTTTATATGAAAATTATTTTTTTTCAATAAAAATTCAACTATTCCAGTTTTGGTTGAAAATTAATCTTTTTATGTTGAAAATTCAACTCCTTGGTGGAAAGTTAAACTACTTTCTGAAAAGTTCATTTTTTTTTGTTTGAAGATTCATAATTTTAGTTGAAGATTCTTACATTAAAGTGTTGAAAATTCAACCTTTTTGTAGAAAATGCGTCTTTTTGGCTTGAAAATTCAACAATTTGGTAGAAAATTCAACTATTTGGTACAAAATTAAATTCTTTGCAGAAATTCGTTTCTTAATTCTGTTAAATGAAAATTTAACTTTTTAATTTAATTTTTAGTTAAACACGGATCTTTTAAGTTCAAATTCGTTTTTAACTACAAATTAAATTAAAAAGTTAAATTTTCATTTAACAGAATAAAGCAATGAATTTCTGCAAAACAATTTAATTTTGTAAAAATAGTTAAATTTTCTACCAAATTGTTGAATTTTCAAGCCAAAAAGACGCATTTTCTACAAAAAAGTTGAATTTTCAACACGTGAATATGAATTTTTTCAACTAAAAATATGAAGCTGCAAGCAAAAAAAATGAACTTTTCAAAAAGTAGTTAGTTAGTTAGTTGAATTTCTATTAAAAAAATAATAATTCGAAAATATGGACTTTTCATAAAAAAGTTTATTTCCAACCGAACAGTTGAATTTTCAACAAAATAGTTAAATTTGCAATTAAAAAAGATTCACTAAAAAAAAAAACGAATTTTCAATAAAGCAGTAAAATTTTCAACCAAAGAGATGAATTTTCAACCAAAGAGACGAATTTTCAACTAAAATTATGAATCTTCAATAAAAGAAATGGATTTTTAAGAAAGTAATTCAAATTTCAACCAAAAGAAATTTTAATTAATTTAACAACAACAACAAAACACAAATTTTATACAAAATACTTGAATGCCCAACTAAAAATAATTAATTTCCAACCCGAAAGTTTCACTTTTAACCAAAAAATTGATTTTCTACTCAAAAAGATAAATAATTAACAAATACAAAAATGAAAAATCTAGAACTTTCTGCATTTCGTAAGAATTTAACCGATCTCAGTTGTTTAAAAAAATTCTGAATATTGCAAAGAATTCTGAAGAAATTCCGAGGATATCACAGAATTTCTAGGAGCTTTTTGGGATTTAGAAATATTTCTCGGGATTTTAGAGGATTAATCGATTTCCAGAAATTTCAACTAATTTTAAATATTCCAAGGAATTTTCAAAAAGAATTAAAATTCTGGACTGGAACCAGGAATTTTTAAAAAGACTTCTAATTCTGATTTGAAACGAAGAATTTTCGAAAATAATAAAAATTCTTGATAGGAACAGTGAATTTCAAAAGAATTATAATTTTCAGTTGGATCCGGAAATTTTTCAACCGAATGATAATTTTAACTTGGAATAGGGATTAGGGAATTTAGAAATTCTTTGTTCTAATTTTGGAAATATTTTTCTGGAATGAGAGACGGAAATTTGAATTAAAAAATTAAAAATTGCTCTACTAACTAACCAGTCAATTTTACAATTATTTTTCAACAAACTTCATAAGCAATGCAATGCGTATCATTTTATCTAAAAAAATTGTGTTTGTTACTATTTTTAATCGACTAACAGCAAATTTTAACACAAGAAAACTCTTCAAAAGATAGGGAAAATTCAACAATTTTGTTAGAAAGTCATCAATTTTGGTGGAAAATTCAACTGTTTTATGAAAAAATGTAAGAAATTAATAATTCTGTTTTTAGTATTATTTACTTATTTATTATATGGAGATAATCAATATATTTAAGAATATTCTGTGATAATTAGTCACAGCTTTCTAAATAAAAAAATTAATTAAATCCTAGAAACTTGTACTATTAAGAAATGAATTGTCCTTTTATAAAGATACTTTCATAAATAAAAAGTTAGTTTTTTAATTTTACATATGACAATATTGACAAGTTTGAATCCTGTTTATGAATAATTTGACGAAAAAGGCATTCTTATTCATTTTATTTAAATTTCTGTTTTATATTTTTATATTTTCAATACATTGCTGGATTTGTGATGAATAAAATTGCTCAAGAAATATTTTACTGTGCCCAGTGTAGAAAATTGAGCCGTCGAATGCAATAACCAGCTCAACGCTCGAAAACGCGTAACAGTATTGTCCGATCGTCTCCAAAAAAGAAAATGTTCAAAATCGAAAAATTAATTTTTCCGATAATGTAGAATTGTAGAGACTAAGGAACTGAAACTTTTTCCTATTAGAATTTTGTGCCTAACGGTTATTTTTAATAATAAAAATGAAATATTGAAAAAAGTTTCTCCCTGATTTAATTAAGTTTTAAAACTTAAATCGTTCCAACTTGGCCAAATATCATTGAAATGAGTTAATATTAGTAGGAAATATTCAAAATACTCTAGCGATGACTAGAAAATTAAGAAGAATTTAACAATCGCTTATTGTTTAATAATATTTTATTGCAAAATGAGGTCAATCGATAATTGTGTTTTCTTGGTTTCGCCGGTAAAAAGTATCTAGGTAACTTCGACTTTCAAACAACTTCCAGTCAGTGATTTGTTCAGCAATATTGAATGAAGTTTTTTGGAAATCTCATATCGACTCGTTGAAAATTTACTGAGATATTCAGATGGAAAAAGTACTCGACGTCGTTGCTGAACAAATCACTCACCGGAAGTTGTTTAAAAGCCGAAGTTACCTAGATACCTTTTACTGGCGAAACCAAGGAAACACAATTATCGACTGACCTCATTTTGCAATAAAATATTATTAAACAATAAGCGATTGTTAACTTCTTCATGATTTTCTAGTCATCGCTAGAGTATTTTGAATATTTCCTGCTAATATGAACTCATTTCAATGATATTTGGCCGAGTTGGAACGATTTAAGTTTTAAAATTTAATTAAATCAGGGAGAAACTTTTTATCAATATTTCGTTTTTATCATTAAAAGTAAACGTTTGGCAAAAAAAATCGAATAGGAAAAAATTTCATTTCCTTATTCTCTACAGTTCTACATTTTAAAAAAATTTATTTTTCGATTTGGAACATCTTCTTTTTTTGAGACAATCGGACAATACTTTCACGCGTTTTCGAGCGTCGGGCTGGTTATTGCATCCGGCGGCTCAATTATCGGGACGCACTTGCTTCTAGTTAGGGCATTATCTAGACCATTTAATCTAGACGGTCTTTTCGGGCCCTAATCGGGTGCTGGCTAGCCCGTCATGACCAAACATTTTTCTGTGTCTAACCCAAATATTTTCTTGTACATTTCTAAAAAAAAACAGGTTGTTTAAAAGTGACGAAAATGAAAAATGAACATTAAACAAAATTCATTTTTTTACTCGTCATTAGCTTTTCCATTTGTTCCACTTTTTCCCCAGAAAATTTTAATTGCGAAATATTTAATGCCTTCCAATTTTAATTTTACAGCAAATATCTTTCGATTATCTAATTTTTTTTTTATTAAGATTGAAGATGAGTTGAATATTGAAGAGGTCGATACTCTACGATAGTTTCGTACAATGATAATCACATTGTTGTTGCCAATGCTCTGTAGGGAACAATGGACTTTGAGAAACAATGGCTCGCTTCCAAAAAATGTCGCGTGCCGCCAAGTCATACGCGACCCATTGCACAATTTACCAATGATTTCTAATAGACAACCTACTAAACCCTTAACCTACTTTATGGCTTATCAATTTAATTTATTTTTTCTACTAAAACAGAAAAATTCAAGTCCAAAATTTTACTTGTATTAAATTCATTTCTTCTGTAAAACTACATTTCAAAGCACTGGAAACTCAACCTTCTATTCTTCAATTTGAACAAAATCCTATCTGGAAATGGAAAAGTATTTTTTTTAAATCAATATTTGAAGAAAGTTTCGATTTTTAAACATGTTTTTATAAAAATAACAGACTTCACTCTCTTTCTTCTATTCTACTTTTTAAAATAATTACTCCTTCTTCTCCTGTTTTCAGAAAACTTCACCTTATTCCTTTTTTTGCCATTTTTTCGCTAATATGTAAATTTAGTTAAGGTAAACGTCCCAGTCATCGTGATGCCAATTTTCTTGCTTTTTATTTTATTTGAATAAATGTAATTTCTATTTTCTATTATAAAATGCTAAAAATAAGTGAGTTTTATCATTAAATGTTACTTTTAACACATTTTTGTAACAATATATTCAAATTATAACCAATTTTCACGATTACTGGGACATTTACCTTAATAGAGCACAATGAGAAAGTTTTTTTTTCATTTCTAAATATTTTTAAGTAAATAGTTGAATTTTTAAACTAAAAATGAAATTTTTTTTTAAACAAAAATGGAATGGTTGAATTTTCATTAAAAAATTAATTTTCAAATAAAATAAAAACAACTGCACACAAAAAAGTTATGTTTTCAAGTCATAAAGACGAATTTTGTATAAAACAGTTGAATTTTCCACCCGAAAATATGAATTTTCCGCAAAAAGTTCATTTTCAACCAAATAGTTAAATTTGAAATTAAAAATGATTAATTAAAAAAAAAATTCAACAAAGTAGTACAATTTTCGAACCAAGAAGTTGAATTTCCAACAAAAAATGTAATAATTGATACTTCAACTAAAAAATATTTTGATTTGAAATCAAGAAACAGTTGAATTTAACCAAAAAATATGAATTTTCAAAAAAGGTACTTGAATCCTCAACTACAAAAGATTAATTTTCAACCAAACAGTTGCACTTTTAAGCAAAAAAATTGATTTTTCACCCAAAAAAGTCAAATTTTCAACAAAATACATAAATTTTCAACCAAATAAAATTCCTTAAAAACTTTTTTGCAGTAATCGATCTGCTTTTCTTGAAAATTCAATTATTTGCTTGAAAATTTAACTGTTTGGCTGAAAATGAACTATTTTATTGAAAATTCGACTTTCTGTTGGTTAAAAGTTAATTTTTCGACGGAAAATTTGACTATTCATTTTTGGTTGAAAATTGATCGTTTTTAGTTGAAAATTGAACTATTTGGTTGCAAATTGATGTATTTTGTTCTAAATTCGTATTTTTTTGTGAAAAAATAATCTTTTTGATTGAAAATTCAACTACTTAGTTAAAAGTTGAAAAACTTTGTTGAAAAATTCATTTATTAATTGAAGACCCATCTCTTTGGTGGCAAATTTGACTACGTTGCAGACATTTTTTTTCTTTTCGTTCAGAATCAATGTTTTGAATTGCAAATTTAACAATTGCATTCTTGGTTGAAAATTAACATGTTGGTTGAAAAGTCATAATTTCGGATGGAAAATTCAAGTATTTTGTAGATAATTCACCTCTGGTTGAAATATCAACTATTATATTTTCCATTGACAATGAATCTTTTTTTATTGAAAATTCAACTACTATTGATTTTTATGTTGTTGAAGATTCATAATTTTAGTTGAAAATTGAACTATTTTTTTGAAAATTTAACTATTTGGTTAAAAAGATATCTTTTTTAGTAGAAAATTGAACTGGTTTGTTGAACACTCGTCTTCCTGGATAGAAAATTCGTCCCATTGGGTTGAAAATTCAACTGCTTCTTTTTTGTTCAAAAATTCGACCATTTCGTTGAAAAATGAATTATTTTGTTGAAAATTCAACTATCTTGCGAAAAAATTTATTATTTTTTTTGGGTTAAAAATTCAGTTATTTGCTTGTAAATAAAATTATTTCGTTGAAGATTCATCATTGTAAGTCAAAAATTCAACTACATATGTGATTAAAAGTTCAACAACCTCTGGATTGAACATTCATCTTTTTTAGTTGAAAATTTAACTATTTGTTTGAAAACTGATGTTTTTTTGTTGTAAAGTCGTGTTTTTTGGTAAAAAATTAATCTTCTTGATTGAAAATTCAACTACTTGGTTGGAATTTGGACAACTTTCTTCAAAAATTTTTTATTAATTGAAGATCCATCTCTTTGGTGGAAAATTCAACTATTTTTTTGAAAATTTGTTGTCTTTCGGGTCTGAAAAATTCGTCTTTTGGTTTGAAGATTCGACTATTTGGTTAAAAAGTCAACTATTTGGTTTCGAATATTCGAAATATCGAATATTATATCGGGTTTTTGAACAGCGTCAAATATAATTTTTAAAAAACGCATTTATTTTTTTGTGGCATCCAATAATCACTGTTATTTGTTTATCTCGTGTAATTGGGACATCAAAGCTCGCGAGAGAATATTATTTTCCAACATGAATTATTCTTGCTTCCGTGTTCGGCTTACTGCATTTTTATAGTTTCAATATACACTGTCTCGCCGGGAATGACGCGAAGCGATTGTTTGCAATGTATTTTGAATTCGAGACAAGTCCAGGGAGTTAAACGTGAAGAGAATTCTTTAGAAAAACATTCCTCTGCATATTTTCTACCAAGATGGTTCAAAAATTAGCACCGTTGGCGATCCCTATTTGCCTCAAAAATTAGCAAATGATTACAATAATTAATTATTATTCACCCGGATAATTCAGCCATTAATTATATATTTTCTGATTGTATCTGACAGAGACGAAGAAAAAACTTGACCAAATTAGACCCCTGAGTGTGAAAAACTACCATTTATAGATTAGTATTATTATATTTCAAAATTTATCTTATATAAAGTGTAGGTTTTCACGATCAGGGTAGTAATTTTGGTCTTATTTCAAGTTTTTTCCCCCCAAAAAATGTCTGGTACCTTCAGTTGTATTTCCTGCCAGATACTTATTTTTTTACAGAAATTACCGTTAACTAATAGTGTTGTTAATTTGAAATAATTTAATTTTTATTAAAATAATCAGAAAATGAAAAACATCTACAAATTATTTAATAAATTAAAGTAAATACTACATGATTTATGATAGAGCTTTTGGCGTGAAATTAGTATTGAAACAATTTTTAATATCAAATTACATATAAAGTTTCCAAGAAGGCTCAAGATTTAAAAAAATGTTAGCTGGTCTTCATTTTTTCCGCTGGAAATGAGAATTTCCAAACCGAAATCATCATCAAGATTCCCTATTTCAACAATTTTATTTTAGGTTATTTCAGCGTTTAAGACCTGAAATGGGTATTTCTAATCACAAATTATTAGATTTCAAAGAAAAAATTTGTCAACAAAATTCTTATTTCAATTTTGTTAGCGTTTTTTTTACTGGAAATTGACATTTGAAAAAAGTTGATTTTAAACGTTCATCATTTAAACAATTTTAGGTTATGTTATGCGTATTTGAAACAAAAAATTGGTATTTAGGAACGAAAATCCTTATAATTTGAACAATATTTAGAAACTTCTAACAATTGTGTTTTTCGTCGAAACTTGGTATTTTTATTTTTAAACATTTATTTCAAAGACGAATCACCAATGTTAACAATTTTAGGTTATGTTACCATTTTACACCATAAAATGATATTTTAAAACAAAAAACATTATAATTTGAACAAGATTTAGAATCTTTAAAAAAATTGGATTATGTTAGTGTTTTTCGCTAGAAACTGGTACAATATTTTTAATAATGAAAAAAATTCCATCAAGATTCACGAATTTCAACAATTTTAAGTTAAGTTAGCGTTCTACACCAAATGTTTTCATTTTTAAACAAAAATCATTATATTTTCAAAAAAACTTTCAATTTTTGAACAGTTTCATGTTATATTAATGTTTTTCACTGGAACACGATTTTTTAAACAAAAAAAAAATATTAGATTTTGAAAGTTCATAATTTTTTAAACAATTTTAGGTTACGTTATAGCGTTTCACAATAAAATTAGTATTTAAAAAAAAAAATCCTAATAATTTGAACAAGATTTAGAATATTTCAAAAATTTTAGATTATTTTAGTGTTTATCGACAGAAATGAGTATTTTTAATAATAAAAGAAAAAATTTAAAGAAGACTCGTCACTTTAAACAATTTCAAGTTATGTTTGGGCTATAAACACACAAATTAGTATTTTTAAACCAAAAATCATTATAGTTGGAACAAGATTTGCAATTTTAATAAAATTACAGGTTATATTGACGATTTTCGGAAATTGGTATTTCTAAAAAAAAAAAAAAAAAAAAAAAATTAAAAAAAAGAAAAAAATTTAAAAAATCGCTGGTTATGTTAGCGTCGATGTCGGAAATTAGCATTTTAAAACGAAAATCATTACAGTTTATTATCGGAAATTCTTCATTTTGATTAAAAAAAAATAGATGTTAAAAACAATTTCCAATTTTTAACTTTTAATTTAATCTAATTTTTTCAAATTAAATGGTATTTTGAAATAAAAATCACTATAATTTGAATAATATTTAGAATGTTTTAATGACTTTACTTTAGATTTAAACAAAAAAAAACAAGAATTTTATCTACTACTACAGAACAGCTGCAACAAATTAGAAGCAACGAGATCTTTGTCTGAACTGTTTCGATGGACGCCCGATTACGAGATATGCAAAAAGTCTATTAAACTTTGTTTCTAGAGCATAAAATAAGCATTAAAATGAGCCCTCGGCGAATATCCTAAGACAAATAGTTTACGAAATATGAATTTGTTAATTAACATTTTGCGTTTTTCAAAGTTTGTAATGAAAATTCCCCCTTTTTTGGTCAAAAATGAATTTTTCTGGTTAAATCCAACTATTTTTTTTATATTTTTTATTTAAACCTTTTTTTTGTTCAAATGTAAAATATTACATTTTTCGTTGCAAATTCATCTTATTGTTTGAATGTTGAACTACTTTCTTGAAACTTCATTTTTTTTTTAAGATTCATAATTTTAGTTGAAAATTCCATTTTTTTTGTTGTTAAAAAGTAATTTTTTAAATTGAAAATTCAACTATTTTGTTGCAAAATCGACTGTTTGATAAAAAGTTGGTCTTTTTGGCTTAAAAATTCAACAATTTGGTATAAAATTCAACTGTTTGGTGCAAAATTAAACTGTCTTCTAGAAAATTCGTTTATTTATTCAACATTAATTCTCCTCAATTAAAATTGCACTGCTTCATTTTTTAACAAAAATTGATCTTTTCTTGAAAATATTTAGTTAAAAAAATTTATTATCGATCAAAAATTCGTCTTTTTTGGTAGAAAATTAATCTTCTTTGTTGAAAATTTAACTATATGGTTAAGCCAGGGCTTGGAACTGCTCAAACTTCAAAAAATATTAAAATAGTAACCATACTTCTCTAAAAAATGTAACCGAAAAGTAACAATAATGTAGCCAAAAAAGTAACCAAAAAGAAAGATTTTTTACCAAAAAAAAAAACAATCTTTCGACAAAAATTATGAATCTTCAACAAAAAAATTTATGTTCAAGAAAGTAGTTAAACTTTTGTCAAAATGGTTGAATTTTCTGAATAAAAAAGATGAATTGTTAACGAAGAATGTAATAGTTGATATAATAACCAAAAAAACATTTTAATTTAATATAGAAAACAGTAGAATTCATTTTAAAAAGACGATTTTTCAAGAAAATAGGTTATTTTTCAACCAAATTGTTGAGTTTTTAAGCCAAACAGACCAATTTTTATAAAATAGTTGAATTTTCAACCTAAATATCGACTTAACTTTAAACTTAATGTTCAACTTTAATTTGAAGATTAAACTTAAATAATTCAATTTCAAGTTTAAAAAAATTAATGTTTACCCAAACAGATGGATTTTCAACTACAACTATAGAATTTTCAATTGGAGTGAGTTAAATTTTCAGTTGAAAAAAAATACTTTCCACAACAAAAAAAGTAATTTTCAAAAAAATGGTTACATTATCAAACAAAGTGATGAATTTTCAAATAAAATTGCGAATATTTAACTGGAACAGTTGAATTTTAAATCAGAAAAATGAGTTTTCAAGTGAAATGATGAATCTTTAAGTAGAATGATTTAATTTTTGACCAAAAAGATGAATTTTCGACCAAGAAGACTGATTTTTACCAAAAAAAAAAGAAAAAAAACAATTTTCAACCAAAAATTGAATAATTAAATTTGTAGTCAAAAAAATGAATGTTTAACCAAAGAGATGAATTTTTAAATAAAATTATGGAATATTCGACTGGAATAATAGTTACATTTTCGGCAAAAAAAATAATTTTCAACCAAAAACCATGCAAAGAATAAACAAGTTTTCAATGAAACAGCTCACTTTTCCACCGAAGAAATTAATTTCTAATTAAAATGACTAATCTTAAAAAAAATGGTACAAAAAAAAAGAGTTTAACTTTCAACCAAGTAATTTTATTTCCAACCTGAAAGATGAATTTTTAACTAAAATGATAAATATTTAACTGGAATACTTGAATTTTTAACCGAAAAGAATAATTTTTAAACAAGAAGTTTCCACCAAAATTATAAATCTTCAACAAAAAATGTATGTTTAAGAAAGTAGTTCAACTTTTAACAAAATGGTTGAATTTTCGGAATAAAAAAGATGAATTGTTAACGAAAAATATAATAGTTGATACAATAACCAAAAAATATTTTAATTTAATATAAAAAACAGTAGAATTAATTTGAAAAATACGTTTTTTCAACGAAATAGGTTATTTTTCAACCAAATTGTTGCGTTTTTAAGCCAAACAGACCAATTTTTTATAAAACAGTCGAATTTTCAACCAGTAAATATGGATTTTTGAAAAAAAAGTTATCTGTCAACCAAATAGTTGAATTTTCTACGAAAACAGTGAATCTTCAACCGAAAAAGACGAATTTTCAACAAAATTAGTACATTTCTAACCAAAAAAATGAATTTTCAAATAAAATTATGTATTTTAAAACAAAAGGGTGATTATCAATCAAGAAGATTAATTTTCTACCAAAAAAGACGAATTTCAAACTAAAATTTCAACAAAAAAGATTAAAATTTAAAAACTAGCAATTTTAGCTAAATTGCGATTTTTATCAGGACTCATAACAATTCAATTGATAGTTCTTTTTATATATTTTAGATACAAACAAGTAATTATTTTATTGTTTTTCCCTAATTTTCCCGGCTCTAAATTGCCAAATTTACTGAAATAATTTAAATTTCTACACTTTTCACAAGTTTTCAAATAATACGATTAATGCATTAATTCATTCCGATATTTCGGGCAAAAATGTAACCAAATGTAACCAAAAGTAACCTTTTCATAAAATAAGTAACTTTTTAGTAACCGCGAATCAAAAAAGTGACGAGTTACTAAAAAGCAACCCGTTCCGAGCCCTGGGTTAAACATTTAATTTTTTTGGTTGAAAGCTGGGTAATTGTCAAATTGTAGACAAATTTTAGCACCTACAGTGGCAATCATATTATTCTTAGGAATTGAATATTTCATAACGCAAATTGATCTTATCACATGTAAAAATTTTAAATCCAAAAGGGTCAATTGTGAAAATAAGAAATAATAATGAATCCATGCGCACGCGCATATGATCAGTCGTACGCTGTTCTATTTTACCGTACGGTAATGATGCGAGAAAAATGTTAAAGTTTAAACTTTTTCAATGTTCATAAAAAAATAACAGATTTTAATTATAAAAAGTCACCTACTCATGAAAGAAAACACGGCCAAGCAAGTAACGTAATGGTTTTTATAATTTTTTTCATCCCGAAAATGGGTTTTAACGCACGTACGGGAATGACGTCTTTGTTCTCAAGATGCACTTTTCAGTTTTAATATCGGATTCACAAAAAAGAGAGTTAATATTTTAAGCTCAATTTTATAAAATCTTGTATTAAACGATACTTCTAAGATTTCTGTATTTATTACTCAACTGTAACTACAATATTTTACTAGAAAAAAAAACGTACGGTAATGACGCCTGAAATGGGAAAAATTGAGGGACAGAGTTCAAGGCTGTTGCAATATTATTCATTTGACTTAAAAAATGTGCATTCATTTAATTTATGTTCATGTGAAGTTTACAAACTTGATACATTAACCTTTTTTCAGGTTACTGTCTAAAGAAAAGGGGGAAATCAGTTAATCCTTGTGCAAAGTGAGGTTGGGACGACGTACGGTAATGACGTTTCGGGTGTTCTTATATTAAATTAAAGTAAATAGGAACAGAAATGAAAAAAAAAAGAAATGACCAATTTGTAGAGGATGATAATAAGTGTTTAATGAATTAAAAAAAAAAAAAATTAGCACGAGTTATATTACTGGGACTTCAAGTTTGCCTTCAATTTGACAATTACTCAGCTCATGTTTTTGGCTTGAAAATTGAACATGTTTGATGCAATTTTTTTTATTGTCTGAAAAATCTTTCTTAGTTGAAAATTCATCTTTTTAATTTGAAAATAGTGCCTTTAGTATTTTCTTTCCAAACGGTAGCAAAATAGTGTCATCGCTTAAAGAAAAGTGTTTGTTTTCTAGTTTAAATAAATATTCTGCTAGATAAAAATCTTCCTCTGAGTAACAGTCGAGACACATAATAAGCGTATGGATGTCTTTGGAGATGACGTCAGTCATTGGGGAACAAAGCTCCTGTGGATTCTGATTGCGAAACCAAGTGAAAGGATGGGGATGTCGGCGCCGGGCGTCGGGACGCCCTCGTAAACTCCTGAATGTCAAGGGAGAGAAGGCACCCCAGAAAATTTTGCCTCTCAGTCTATGTACTCACGGAAGCGATGTCAAATTCGCTTCAGTTCTTTCCTTTAAAAATTGTCATGGTGTTGCACTTTCATAAAAGATCATTTGTATGGGAGTCGCGTGTACCAGAAACCCTCTGCACATTCGGCAAAGTTTCTTAATTTTAATCTGTTTCATTTTTAAATTAGTTGAAAACAGAATTCACAGTCCACAATGCTCCCAAAAATAGAGGAAACTGGGTGATCTTTCACGAAAATAGGGGAATAACAAAATATTTTTAAAAAATTAGGAAAGATGAATTTTTAACCAAATAGTTGAAATTTCCATGAAAAACAAATTAATTTTTAACCAAAAAGTTGCATTTACAACCAAATAGTTGAACTCTCAAGCAAAAGAGAAGATTTGACAAAAAAATAGTTGAATTTTTCACCAAATAGTTGAATTTCCAATCAAATAGTTGAATTTGCAACCAAAACTGATTTTCTGATAAAAGAGATTAATTTTTAACAAAATAATTGAATTTTCCATTTGAGAAAAAAATAAATTTTCAACAAAATTTGCATTTACAACCAAATAGTTGAACTTTCAAGCAAAAGAGACGAATTCTCAAAAAAACAGGTGAATTTTTCACCAAATAGTTGAATTTTCAATCAAATAGTTGAATTTGCAACCAAAACTGATTTTCTGATAAAAGAGATTAATTTTTAACCACATAGTTGAATTTTCCATTTGAAAAAAATTAATTTTTAACCAAAAAGTTGCATTTACAACAAAATAGTTGAACTTTCAAGCAAATAGACGAATTTTAAACAAAATAGTTGAACTTTCCAAAAAAACAGATTTATAAAGAGATGCATTTTTATGAAAAGAGTCACGTTTTCAAGTTAAAAAGATGATTGAAGATGAATTTTCAATCAAATAGTTAAATTTTCCAGTACAAAAACAAATTAATTTTTAACCAAAAAGTTGCATATACAACCAAATAGTTGAACTTTCAAGCAAATAGACGAATTTTCAACAAAATAGTTACACTTATTACCAAATAGTTAAATTTTCAAGGCCAAAAGGCAAATTTTTTGAAAGACAGTTGAATTCTCAAGAAAAAAATTAAAGTTCAACCAAGAAAGATTAATTTTTAACAACAAAATTGCATTTATAACAAAATAGTTGAACTTTCAATCTACAAAGATGAATTTTTAACGAATTAGTTCAACTTTCAACCAAGTATAAATGAATTTTCAACTAAAAAGATTAATTTTATAATAAAAAAGGCGAATTATTAACAAAATACATTAATTTCCAATGAAATAGTTGAATTTTCAACAAAAAAATATTACTTATCAACCAAAAGTGGAAAAGTTAAATTTTCAGTATAAAAAATTATTTTGAACAAAAAGAAACGAATTTTCAACAAAACAGTTAATTTTTCAACCAAAGAAACGAATTTTTAACAAAAATTATGAATCTTTAACCAATAACATCAATTCAAAAAAAAGTAGTTCCACTTTCAACCAGAATAGTTGAATATTTAACAATAAACAAATTCTCTAAAGATGAGTTTTCTGCCAGAAAAAAATGAATGTTCATTCCGAAAAGAGATTTTTTTATAAACAAAAGTTCAAATTTCAACAAAAACGATTAATTTACTACTAAAGAAGGGAATTTTCAACACAATAGTTGCATTTTCAATTTAAAAAACTAATTCCCAAGAAGAAAGAAAAAATAAATTTTCAACCAAAAAATGAATTTTTAACGAAGTAGTATTTAAAGGTTGATATTTCAAACAAAAAAGAATGTTCATTTATGTAAAAAAACCGTTAAATTTAACCAAAAAAAGACAAATTTTCAAAAAAAGTACTTGAACCCTCAACTAAAAAAAAAATCATTTTTAACAAAAAAAATTTGAATTTTTTAACGCAAGACATGAATTTTTAACCAAAGAGTTTAGTTTTCATGTTAAAAAAGTCGAATATTTTAGAAAAAAGTAAGCCGGAAAAGATGGATTTGCAGCAAAAATGTTATCTTTCAACCAAGAGAGATGAAATTGCAACTGAATAGTTGGACTGTATTTTTTTTAAAACTATTTTCAACCAAAAAGGTGTATTTGCAAGCAAATAGTTAAACTTTCAAATAAAAGTGACGAAATTTTCAACCAAATAGTTGAATTTTCAAATCAAAACGTTATTTTTTTAAAAGGCAGTTACATTTTCAACAACAAAGTTAATTTTAAACTACGAAAGATGTCTTAAATATTAATTTCTACAAAAAAAATGACTTTTTAACAAAATAGTTTGATTTCAACAAAGAAGATAATTTTCAACCAAATTATCGAATTTTCAAACAAAAATAAATTTTCATCAAAAACTGTTGCATTTTCAACTAAATAGTCGAATTTTTTATCCAAAAGGAATAATTTTAAACCTAAATGTCCTTAACAGACGATTGTACAACAAAACAGTTGAATGTACGACCAAAAAAGATGACTTTTTAAAAACATGGTAGAATTTTCAACATAATAATTAAATTTTCAACAAAATAGTTGAATTTTTAACGAAAAAGAATTAAGTTTCAATCAACAGTAATTGGATTTTGCTTATTAGGTTCTACTAATTCAGTTCGCATTCAAGCGAAGAAACAGAGGAAAAAAGAGGAATTCTTTTTAAAAAATAGGAAAAGAGGAGAATAGGGGAAACATTGGGAAACCTGTGAAAATGAATTAGAATTGGCTATGAATTTAAATTTGCTATTAGTCAAAGTGAATAATATTCATTAAACCAGTGTCCAATTTTCTTTATATATCAGAAACAAAGTGCCTCATTTGATTAAATTTCGTTTTCACAAGCCTTTCCGTTTATATTTTAGAATTCTATTTTAAGTCACTTTGATTGCGTTTCCAACACTGAAATAAAATAGGGCGATTGAATTTATTTTCTAACAGGAATACGAAATAGTGAGAAACTATCGTCTATTTTCAGGAACAAAATCGAAATTGGAAGAGATTTTCGTTTAATTTTTGAATAGAAATCGAAATTAGAAGAGACTTTTTCTTACTTCCTGATAGAAAACCTAAGCAGAACGAGACTAAAATTTAGTTTCTAGAAACGGGAACTAAAGCGGGACTTTTATTTATTTTCTGAAAAGAAACCGAAGTAGGGCGAGACTTTGTTTGAATTTCCGACTCAAGAACCAGTCATTTTCCTTTCGCTTTTTTTTCAGTGATGCACCCCGGTATTAAAAATCGAAAAGAATCCGAATTTGGTGATGATTATTGTGGAACGAAAACTGGTTACATATTTTTCTTCATACCAGAACGTCGAAGGTGACTCAGTACAGCCAAGACAAAAACTTACCTGAAACAAAAAGAAAAAATTGGTTAAAAATTTGCGATTAAAACACAAGGGAAATTAGAAAAGAGAGCTAGAAATCACAATTTTAGACTCTACAGCTTAAAATGCTCTTAAAACAAGGGAAATAGGGAATTAAATTGAAGAAAAAAAATTAATATTATAAAATTCTATTTGAAATGCTTTAAATTCTTGAAATTTCAAGTTGAAATATATTCCATTTCTTACTCTCAAGCAAGTAGTTTAATTTTCAACCAAAAAAAAGTGAATAGTCAACGAAAAATGTAATAGTTAATACTTCAAACAAAAAATACTTTAATTTAAATCAAAACCAGTTTAATTCGATTCAAAAATACGAGTTTTCAAGAAAAAATTTGAATCGTCAATCAAAATAGATAAATTTTCAAAAACTAAGAATTTCAAGCCAAAAAACGAATTTTCTACAAAACAGTTAAATTTTCAACCCAACCAACAAATTTTCAATAAAATAGTTGGCTTTTTAACCAAATGAGTGGAGTTTTTTTTACCAAACTGTTGAATTTTTAAACCAAAGACGATTTTTCTACAAAACAGTTGAATTTTAAACAGAAAAAGTACATTTTCAAACAAAAAAAAACGAGTTTTCAACAAAATAGGTGATTTTTTGATCAAAATATTCGAATTTTTAATCCAAAAACGAATTTTCTACAAGACAATTGAATTTTCAATCCGAAAACTTTAATTTTCAACATAAAAGTTAATTTTCAACAAAATAGTTGAATTTTCTACCAAATTTTTAAATCATCAACAGAAAAAGACGAATTTTCCACAAAACAGTTGATCTTGGAACAAAAAAAGTTAATTTCCTTTCCCAAAATATGATTTTTCAAGAAAATATTTGAAATTTCTAAAAAAAATTTTTATTTATCAATCCAAATTGGACGAATTTTCTACAAAACAGTTAAATTTTCAACCCAAACAACAAAATTTCAATAAAATAGATGGATTTTTAACCAAATGAGTAGAATTTTTTTACCAAACTGTTGAATTTTTAAACCAAAGACGATTTTTCTACAAAACTGTTGAATTTTAAACAAAAAAGTAAATTTTCAAGCCAAAAAAAAACGAATTTTCAACAAAATAGGTGATTTTTTTATCAAAATATTCGAATTTTTAATCCAAACACTAATTTTCTGCAAGACAATTGAATTTTCAATCCGAAAACTTTAATTTTCAACACAAAAGTTAATTTTCAACAAAATAGTTGAATTTTCTACCAAATTTTTAAATCGTCAATCGAAAAAGACGAATTTTCCACAAAACAGTTGATCTTAGAACAAAAAAAGTTAATTTCCTTTCCCAAAATATGATTTTTCAAGAAAATATTTGAAATTTCTACGAAATTTTTTTATTTATCAATCTAAATTAGACGAATTTTCTACAAAACAGTTGAATTTTCAACCCGAAAATTTAAATTTTACAACTCAAAAAGTTAATTTTCAACCCAAAAAAAAATCAAATCTTCAGCAAAACAGTTGAATTAATAAGCAATACAAATAGCTGAATGTTACACAAATAAGGAAAAAAAAACTAGTTTTCTACAAAAACAGTTACATTTTCAACCCTAAAATATGGATTTTATAGCAAAAAAGTTAATTTTTAACCGAAATCGTTGAATCTTCAAAATAACAAATCGAATTTTCATCCCATATAAACGAATTTTCAATAAAACAGTTAAAGTTTCATCCAAAAAGGATGACCTTTCAACAAAAATGTTGATCAAAAAAGGTGAAATTTTCACCCAAAAATATAATTGTAGACTTTTGTACCCGAAAAAACAAATTTTCAACCAAATAGTTGAATTTTCAACCAAATTAATTGAATTTTCAACCCAAAAAGAGGGGTATTCAAGAAAGCAGTTGAAGCTTCGACCAAAGAAGAAGAATTTTTAACAAAATAGTTGTATTCTTAACAAAATTATTAAACTTTCAACTTTTTTACCAAAAAATGATGAATTTAAATACAAAAGGATGAATTTTCTATTAAAAAAGACGAATCTTCCACAAGGCAGTTGAATTTTTGTCCAAAAAACATGATTTTTCAACCAAAAATATTTTAAACTTTATAAATTTGAAATTTTCAAACAAAAAATTTAAGTTTTCAACCAAATAGTTCAATTGCCAACCAAGCAGTATAATTTTCTAACAAAATAGTTGAATGTTAAACCCCAAAAACCAATTTTCTACAAAAGAATGTAATTTTCATCCCGAATGTATGAATTTCCGACAAAAAAGTTGATTTAAAACAAAAGAGATTAATTTTCTAGCCATTTTTTTAATTTTCAAGCCAAAAATACGAAGTTTCTATAAAACAATTGAACTTTCAACACTTAATATAAATGTTCAACAACGAAAAATTATTTTTAAACCAAATA
>CAKNXH010079774.1:0-21891 GCA_932178445.1 Andricus quercusramuli | reverse complement strand
GAAAATGACTTTTTTATACCAAATGACTTCCAATAAAAAAAAAAGATTAATTCTCAACGAAAAATGTAATAGTTGATCAAAAAATTTCATTTTCCACCAAATAATTGACAAAAAAAATACTTTATAACAAAATAGTTTAATTTTTAACAAAATAGGAAAAAAATAGGAAAAAAGAGAATTTTTTTTTAAGAGCAAAATCAGGGGATAGGCTAATGAGTGTAAATCTGCAATTTGGTTTCTTAATTTAAGGGATAAATAATTAATGCTTGATGAATAGAAAGAGCTGGACTTGATCAGAAATGACTTGGGGGAGGTTGATACAAAAATTCAAATTTGTTGAGTCAACGAACCATGGTTCAAGGCAGTAATGTCCAGTATCTTTAAGGTCGCGAAACATCACTGAAACTCAGAAACAGGTGATTACGATAAACGGATTGATGGAGTGAGTCACTTGCAACAAAGAAGAAGATTATCAGAGACACAATTGCGTCGATAAAAGTTGATGAAGCATGAAAATCAGGTGCTGTTATATAAGACGAATATTTTATTACTCCTTTATTAAATTGATAATAAATATTTATGATTACTAATATTTATAACACCACGTGAAATCAGAAAATGGCTTCAAAATTAAAAGTTTATCTATTCTGTTTTCGGTTATTTAGGATTTATTTAAATTCATGACAAATAAGAAATTAACAGTCTTCGAAACAGATAACCCAAACAAATCCTTGGAGATAACTGAATAATTCAGAGAAAAATTAAAATAATAAATGCATGGAAAAATGATGAATGGAAAATAATAATCATCATTTTATGTAATATCAACAGACTCGTAACGACAGACCTTCAGTGTCATGGCAAAAATTGAAAAAAATGACAATCTCGGTAAAGAATTAATTTCTAAAAGATATTAATTTTTCTTCAGTTTCATCATTCTCTTTAATCTTTCAAGAATTAAGAAAATAAGTCTTACTAGATAAGCAGATGTCACAGAAAAATTATCTCAAAACAGGGGAAATAAGGTGATTTTTCACCAAAATGGGGCAATTCAATATGGAACGCTTAAGATTTCAAGAAAAAAGATTAATTTTATAGATACTGAAAGAGAAAAATTCTCAACAAAAGAGATGATTTTGCAAACGAAAAAGTCTAATGTTTTAGAAAATAGTTTACTTTTAAACCCGAAAACAAAAAAGTTAATTTTCAAGCAAAAAATGTAAGTTTTAAAAAAGTAATTATTTTTTAAAGAAGCAGTTGCATTTGCAAATAAATAATGGAACTTTCAAACAAAAGAGACGCATTTTCCACGAAATGGTTGAAGTTTCATCCTAGAAGGATGAATTTTTAACCAAATAGTTGATTTTTAAGCCAAAAAGTCAAATATTTTAGTAGAAAGTTGAATTTGCAAAAAAAAAAAAAGATAATTTTCAACCAAGAAAGACAACCAAAAATTGAATTTTCATTCCAAAATATGGATCTGGACGGACCTTGCTAACAACATGGTGAATTTTCAACAAAATATTTAAAGTTTTACCCAAATAGTTAAATTTTCAATTATTTATGTACAAAATTATTAAATTTATGTGAAATAAAAATGATTATATTATTTAGTTAAAATTAGATGGAAGTAAAAAATTAAGACAATAAAAATTGATTTATTTACCTAATTTAAACCAAGTTTTTTTGAATTCATTGAAACCCACATTAATTTAAATATATCAATTATCATAAAAATAATCAAGATGAATTTTTAACCAAAAAAAAAATGAATTTTCAACAAAATACATGAACTTTTAACTTAAAAATATCAGTTTTCGACCAAAAATGAAATAATTAAATTATATGTTAAAAATTAATTTTCCGGCAATGGATGAATTTCCAACCATCTAGTTGAATTTTTAACTAAAAAGATCAATTGTCAAGCAAAAGTGTAATGGTTAAATTTGCAGTTAAAAAATTAATCTTGAACAAAAAGAATCAAATTATCAATAAAAATTTAGAATCTTCCACCAATAACAAGAATTTTCAACAAAGTAGTTCCACATTCAACCAAGTATAGTTGAATTTTTAACAACAAAATTTTCAAAACATGAGTTTTCTATCAGAAAAGATGAACTTTCAATCAAAAAAGACGAATTTTTAATTTACAAAGTTGAATTGTCCACATATAGTTTGAATTTTGACATACAAAGATAAATTACCAATCAAAAAATTAATTTTTGACAAATTATTTGAAATGTCAACCAAGCATAAATGACTTTTCAACCAAGAAAATTAATTTTCTATAAAAATGATAAATTTTCAAGAAAATACATGAATCTCATCCAATTATTTATATTATCGACTAAAATATATCAATTTTCAATTGAAAATGAAATAGTTAAACGTTCCGTTGAAAAAAATTCTACGAAATCAATGAATCGTCAACCAAAAAAATTAATCTTCAACAAAGTACTTTCAACCAAGTAATGGAATTTTCAACAACAAAATTAATTCGCAACGAAAAATGTAATATTTGATTAAAAAATTCCACTTTCCACCGAATAGTTGAATTATAAAGTCAAAGAAAGAATTTTTTAAAAACATTAACATTTTCAAACTAAAAAGTTGAATTTTCAATAAAAAGTCCACTTTCGACCAAGAAATATGGTTTTTCTGCCGAAAAAGTTGAATTTTTTACCAAAAAGATGACTTTTTAAACAAAAAAATGAATTTTCAACATAATTAACAAATGTTCAACTCAATAGTTGAATTTTCAACCTACAAAGATGAATTTTTTACCCAGAAGATTAATTTTCTCACAGAAGACGAATTTTCAACAAAATAGATGAATTTTTAATCAAATAGTTTAATTTTTAACTAAGAAAATAATTTTTAGTAAAAAACCAAATTTCAACAAACTACATAAACTTTCAAGTAAGAAGTGTCAATATTCTGACAAAAATGAAATAGTTATATTTTTAGTTGAAAAAATAATTTTAAACCTAAAAAAACGAATTTTCAAGCAAAGGATTAAATCTAAATTGACTGACTATCGATTAGGTTGTAATTTCACACATATTTTTAGGGATCTAAAAGAAAAATCGAGTTCGGTAACCAGTACTTTTCGACACAAGGTACGAAAAAAAATGCAGACACAAAAGTTGTTCGCTTGAAAAAGATCTGTAAAATTGTTATTAATCATTTTTATAGGACGCGCAGTTTTTTTTAATCGGAAAAAATAACATTGGAAATAAAAAAAATTAAATTTTTGGAAAAGCGACACAAAAAACCAAAAAAAAGCTCTTCTTCCGCTTTGATTTTATCCTTGCTATCTTCAACTATTAATTTTACTTTTTTTCTTGTCCCTAAATTCATTTTCTAGTCTGATTCTCTCGTCATCACTGAGGCCGGGTATTTTTTTAAATAATCAATTTTTAATGGTAGCTACAAGAAAATTGATGAAATATAAAATACATTTTATATGTAGAAAAGTTCACATCTTGGACAGAATCGAGTGCGAAGCACAAGAAACGTCACAAGAATGTGTTCGTTAAAGCCGAAGGAGCTTTAACAAAAGAGAATTCACAATCACCAAATTACAGTTTTCGATGCTCTGTCCACAAATGTGGGAGAAGTATAAAGACCGAGCGCGTAGCGCGATCTGAACAAATAATAGTTGAATTGTTTTCAACAAAGTAATTTAATTTTCTACCAGAAGAGATGAATTCTGAACCAAAAATATAATAGGAGACTTATTTGCAATTCTTAACCAAGCTTTTCAGTTATTATTTGTTGAAGTAAAACCAATAGATCCAATTATAAAAAAAGTTATTTGAAAAGACGACTTTCCTACCAATAGAATAATTTTCAATCCAAAAAGACAAATGTTCAATAAAACAGTAGAATTTTCAACCAAAAAGATGACTTTTTGACGAAATTGTTGAATTTTCAGAGGGACGGGGGCCTGAAGGTACATATCATTCTCCATGTTAAGAACAATGGAAAACTAGTAGAATTTTAACAAAAATATTAATTCTGAACCAAAAATATAGTAGTAGATTTAGCGAAGAAATGAAGAAAAAAGGGAAGTATCTTGAAAACAGTGAAAAAAACAAATTCTCTTAGAAAAAAGGGGAAAAGAGTGTGAAGTTTAATATTAGCGTTGAAAAAATATTTAAAACTGGGTTGAAAGCACGATAAAGGCATGTAAAACAAATTCACGTACTGCTGCGAATCGATATCTATGTTTGGCGATGCACATTGGTTTCTCTTTCAACATCGACTGACGTTCCATTTTTGCATACAAAATTTATTTTTTAAATCTGAGAAAATGTGTAGACTTGGCTTTGATTAAAGAGCTATCGATTCATCAAGAGTTTAAAGAACTTTGAATTGATGGCTAAAACTCGGGAAATTAGAGACATTTAAAACTTTTGCTCTGTGCTATTCAATAATATCTAATACCAGGGATCACGCCGGTTCATTAGTTCAATTTTAGGCAAAAAAATGGGTTTTTTTTTTCGAAAAAAAGGGGATTACAAGGGAATTTCATTTATTATTAAAAACATTTTATATCATATGGGTACGTCAGGAATATTGAACGAAAGTGCACTTTTAACAGTAGCGGCGCCTTTTCTTTAGCAAGCTTCCTAGTAATTTTTGTGTATCAAACAATTTTTTAGCTACCTTTAAAAAACCTGTCGAACATTCAAAGATCAAAGATTGAGAAATAGTTAACCAACAGAATTGAAAAATGATCATGCTTGAATTTTTTAAAATGTATTTTTATCAGCAGATAGATTTTGATTCATTATGTTCTTCCTTTTTATCTAGTGTATTACTTTGAATACATAAACCTGAGTTCAAAGTATTTTTCTAATTGTAAGTTAGAAAAAAAATAATTTCAAAAATCCAAAAATTACTATTTCAAAAACCTACTTTTTCTGTTTTTGTTTCCTTAGCCATTTAAATTTGTGTCTAATGCATTTTTATCCGTTAAAAGCTCACAAATGTTAAAAAATGAAATTTCAGCTAAAAAAAGATTATAGTGTAAAAGAATATAAATTAAAAAGAACTATTATTCACGAAAATAAGAAAATTATAAAGATAATAATTTTTTATATACGCAGTTTGCTAAAATGTAAAACAAAGCCAGATAAAAATGAAGTCCAAACTAATTATAATTTATTAGAAGGTTCTAATGTACGCTATACTTTTTTGCATATTAATTTTGATTTCCAAAACTTTGTTTCTACAACCACAACTGCCATAAAATTCTTTGACACGCCGTTTTACGTATTTCATTACATGTTTCAAAAGTATTACAAACAAATCAAAATTTTAATTTATTTTCCACTTGAATGCAAACTGAATTATGAAAAGAATCCAATAAGAAAATCCAATTATTTTTGGTTGAAAATATTTTTTGGTTAACAATTTTATTATTTGGTTGAAAATTAAAATATTTTGCTGAAAGTTCAACAAATTAAAATTAATCCTTTTTGTTTTCAAATTTCAACTAGTTGGTTAAAAATTAACTTTTTTATTGAAAATTCCTCATTTCGGGTTGAAAATCCATCAGTTTTGTAGAAATTCTCTTTTGGTAGAAATTTCACCTTTCATGGTAAAAAAATTCTACTTTTTCTTTGAAAATTAATCTGCTTTGGTTGATGATCCAACAATTGTATTAAAGATTCGTCATTTTTGAATGAATTCAACTGTTTTTAATTTAAAATACAAATATTTTTCGTTTGAAACATCAATAATGACATGTTTCGTCGAGAATTCATATTTTTTGGTTGTAAAATAAACTATTTGGTTGTAAAATAAACTATTTGGTTAAAAAACCTTTTTTGTTGAAAATTCATTTTCTTGGTTGAAGATTCATCAAATTCTTTGAAGAATCATTTTTTTGGTTGAAAATGTTGATAGTTCGTCTTTTTGGGTCCAGAATTTAACTATTTTGGTAGTACATTCATCTATTTCGCTGACAACTAATTTTGGGTTGAAAATTCATCTGTTTTGTAAAAAATTTGTTTCTTGACTTGGAAATTAAACAATTTGGTTGACATTTTTTTTCATTCTTGACTAAAAAATCATTTTTTATTTGAAAATTTAACTTTTTGTTTGAAAATTAATTTGCCTTGGTTGAGGATTCGAGGAATGGTATTAAAAATTCGTCTTTTTTGGACGAATTCAACTGTTTTTAATTTGAAATCAAAATATTGTTCTTTTCAAATATCAACTATCACATTTTTTGTCAAAAATTCATCTTTTTTGGTTGAGAATTCAAATACTCTTTGAAAAGAACTTCTTTCTTGAAAATTCATTTTCTTGGTTGAAGATTCATGAAATTAGATGAAAATTCGTCTTTTTGGTTGAAAATTTAACTGTTTTGTAGAAACTTATGTTAGTCTTTTTGGCTAAAAAAATCAACAATTTGGTTGAATTTGTTTTCTTTCTTGACTGAAAAATGTTTTTTGGTTTGAAAATTTAACTGTTATGTTGAAAATTCAATTGCTTTATAGAAAATTCGTCTTTTTGGTTTGAAAATTCCATCAGAGCATGGTTAAAAAATCAAATAATTTGTATACAAGTTGTCTTTTTTTATACATTTTTGTGAAGAATTCATCATTTTTTGTTGAAAAATCATTACTTTAGTTGAAAATGCAATATTTACCTACATTAATTTTATTTAAAAGAATTTGAACCCCTATTTTCGTGAAAAATCTCTTTTAAAAGCGTCTTGTGTTCTAATGTCTTCAATTTCTTTTTACGATTCTTAAAAAATGAATCGAAAACCTTCTAAAAAAGAGGGAAAATGGTAAAATTGGGTCAAAATTGTTAATTGTAAGTTTTTTATAGAAAAATCTTAAAATTCAATTGTGAAAAAAGGGGATTAGGTAAAAAGGGGATGGACTGTGTTCCCTCCAACACTTAAATTGAATTACTGGCTTTAATTCACTTTAAATCGAATAAAAAATCAGTTTCGCTCTGCAAATATACATTAAATATAGACATGACTTATGCATCCTTTGATCTTTAATTTTTTCGATGGAAAAAAAATTTGAATAAATTTAAAACTACAAGAGGTAGGCGCCGGCGACATCCTACACGAGCATTACGATATTTGTCCAAGTGTGCGTGCCTGCATTACGGTTATTACTAACCTAACCCAAGACGGTCAAGCACCTTTGTAAATTATAGTATACGCTTTTTACAATAAGAGCAATCGAAAGGGAATTTATAAAGGGAAAAATTGAATGACTATAATAAGCAATAAATTCAACTAAAAACTTCTCAACATCCGCCAATTAGAAAAAAAATGATCAATAAATGATCCATCATGCTTTGTATTTTAATCAATTTGAAAAAAAATTGATTGCAACGAATTAGCAATACCTTGTTGTCATTTACTCAAATCCTGAAAAAAAACCCAAAAATCTCAGGGTTTTTTTCCAGGTATCTCAAGTTTGTTCCAGGTGTAATTTTTCAAACATTTCGCATTTTTTTGAACTATCGACTTGGAATATGTATACAGTTTCGCGAGTTTATTATAAATAATGTTTTTTTTTAAGTTTCTGGGGATTCAATTAATATCTTTAATTTAAAAATATATCGATTAATTAAATAATTAAATAATACTAAAAACGTATTTAATAATTTTTTTAATTTTTTCTCTAAAGTCCGTGAATTTGAATAGTAATTGAAACCAATTTTTATTTTTATTCTTATATTTACTTAAAATTCAGGGAATGCATTTACTGCAAATTGGTTAATAAATCTAATATAGCAAAATTGAAAAAAATGTCGTTGATTAATGTATAATACAAGAGATGATACTTTCTTTTATGATTGAATTATGGCTTGAGAAGTGTCCTCAATCATACCTACTTCAATTCAACACTCATCGTCAACGTCATTATTACAATCAACTGGGATCATATCAAGTACTGAAAACGATTTTATACACCCAGCATTAAATAAATTAATATTACGTTACAGAGTTTGAATTGTTAAAAATTAAATAATTAAAAAAATAATAATTTTTAACCAAAGAGATAGATTTTCAACGGAATATCAAACTGGATTTTTAAAATTTTTAGTTAAAAAATATTCATTTTAAACCAAGAAAGACAAATTTTAAACAAAATAGTTTAAATTATTATAAATATAATGTTTCTTTTTAGTCATTGTACTTGTAAATATCTCAATATGTAAAAATAGTGCAATTCATATGTAAAATTAAATAACTGTTTTTTCATTTGTAAAAGTAATCTTGTTAAAGGATAAGTAATTTTCTCATGGTACTATATATTAACCAAACAAGTAAATAAAAATATAATTATTAATTTCATAAATTGGTCTCTGCGAACAGCACGCGGTATTCCCAAGCGGTCACCCGCCAACTCACTCACGTCACTCACGCCAACGGCAATACCACGCTGAAAACACCAGTTCCCGTAAGATCACTGAAGTTAAGCAGCGTTGGGCGTGGTTAGTACTTGGATGGGTGACCGTTCGGGGAATACTGCGTGGTTTTGGCCCGTTGTGGGTGTGGTGGACCCACACTGGTAGTATTTATCCACCTAGAAACACTACCCGAATCGGGTAGTGAGGTAATGAACTTTCAAGTTCGAAATGCTAATCAATTTTTTTTTTTTATAAATTGGTCTCTAAAGTCTATGAATCAATTTCTATTTTATCTTCATATACTAAAAATTCAGTGCATATTTAACATATTATTATTTCCAATGAAAGACATTTTCCAGGTGAGTAAACATCCGGTAAAAACAGGGAAAGTAAGGAGATTTTCACAACAAAATTGAAAACATATTCTTTTGAGTAGAGTTAATTTTATATTAAATTTAATTTTTAATAATTGAAATTCCTAACATTTTAAGTGAAAATATTACATTTTCAACAAGATACGTAAATTTAAAACTAAATAGTTGAACTCTCAACCAAAAAGATGCATTTATTACAAAAAAATACGAATTTTCGACAAAATACATTAACTTCCAACATAGTTGAATTTTCAACTAAAAAAGATCAATTTTCAACAAAAATGAAATTGGTAAATTTTCATTTAAAAAAATTATTTTCAGCAACAATAAAAAACGAATTTTCAACAACAACAAAATAATATTAATAATATCTTTAAACCAAAAATTGAAAAATATAATTTTCTATTTTTAAAAATAATTTTCAACGAGATGAATTATTATAAAATAAAATGCTGGAATAATCAATTGAAAAAGCATAAATTTTCAACCAAAAATTTGAATTATTAACCAAACAAGATACATTTTTTAGAAAAATGGAATAGTTAAATTTACAGTTTAAAAAATTGATTTCCAAAAAAAAAAACGAATTTTCAACAGCAGCAAAATTAAGTTTTCAATCAATGTGATGAATTGTCAACAAAAATGGTAAATTTTAAAACAAAAATATGAATTTTCATCTAAAATGATGAATTTTTAACCAAGAAAATTAACTTTCTACCAAGAAATAAAAAGAATATTTAACAAAATAATTAATTTTCAACAAAATGGTTGAATTATCAACTAAACAGGATACATTTTTAACAAAAATGGAATAGTTAAATTTATTATTATTCACTTTGTTATTCAGTTTAAAAAATTAATTATCAACAGAAAAGCGAGTTTTCAACAACAAAATTGTAAAGTTTTCAACCAAAGTGAGCAATTTTCAACTAAAATTATGAATCTTTTACTGGAATAGATGAATTCTCGACTAATATGATGAGTCTTCAAGTGGAATAGTTGAGTAAATTAATTTAAAAGATAATAATTTTTATCCAAAGAGATAGATTTTCAACGGAATATTCAACTGGATTTTTTAAATTTTCAGTTAAAAAAATTAATTTTAAACCAAGAAAGACGAATTTTAAACAAAATAGTTCAATTTTGAACTGGTATAGTTAAATTAGTTACTTGAAAAAAAACGACTTTTCAACAAAATATTTTAACATTCAAACAAAGAGATGAATTTTCAAAGAAAAAAGATGAATTCTAAAAAAAAAAATGATATTTGATACTTCAACCGAAAGAAAGGATTTAAATTTTAAATAAAAAATAGTTGAATTCAAATAATAAAGACGAATTCTCAACATTAGTTGAATTTTGTACCAAAACGGACGAATTTTCAACTAAAAAAAAGATCAATTTTCAACCAAAAATAGAATAGTTAATTTTCCAGTTAAAAACGTTAATTTCAAGCCAAAAAAACAACAAGAAATTTTGAAAAAGAACGTTAAATTCAGTACTATAAAGCTACTTTGACAAATTAAAAATATAATTATTTAATTTTATGCATTACAATTTTTTTTTAAATTAGACAGGCCGTCGAAAAAATTCCTCGACTTGAAAAAAAATTCCCTGACAATTCCAGGTTTTCCAGGTGAGTAGACAGTTTGACATAGAGATTTAATCTTGGAAATGATATTGCGAATGGAAAATATTAAATAGAAGTAGAGCTAAAATTGCATAAACTTGTAACATTGAAACATAAAAATAGAACAAAATTTAGACAAAGTCCAGGATTTAAATGACGCCGGATGTAGTAATGGGTCTGCTGTTTAGACCTTCAGACACAGAATTATATCGTTTTTTGTATCCCAAGTCACATTATGTGTCTTAAGTGTCATATTAACGAAAGCAAAAGTAAACTGGGATTATTTTCGTGAATCACTTAGATGACGAATTTGTAGAGTGCAATTAACATTATAAGGAACCTTCATTCTGCAATAAAATTCTTTCCTTGAAATAGAAGATCGTTTAAAATATCTGAATAAGATCTTTCTGGAATACTATGCTATGATAAAATAAGAGAATTTAGACTATAAATTACAATCATAGAGGAAGAAGACTGCATGAAAGATATAATAAATCCTTCACCTGGGTCAACTATTTTATGGAAGAGAAACTTGAAATATTAAAAGAGGAGTGTTTTCAAAGGAGTAAATCTTGCTTTTTACAATTTGAAGAAGAAAATATTGCCGCAGAAGTAAGAACAATTATTATCAGGCATAAACAAAAACGAGGAAAATGATGGATAACTCTATGCCTCGTAATTTATGAAACCTGTACATTTTTTGTTGTGAAAAAGTGTGGGGAAAATTGACTTGTGGACGTTGAAGGTATGTAAATGATAGTTTGCGATTATTAAACTCTTCCTGAATTCCACAACAACTCAAGCATGAACTCTAAAAATATTCTCAACGAATTTCAGGTTGCAAAGATTTATTATTTTGTAACGAAAGCTTTGCCAAATATTTTCAATTTCCGAGCTCGAGGGCTTTGGGAAAATAGCTAGCAACAAGGAAAGTTTTAAATGAAAAAAATTATATTCTTTAATTTTATCACCTCCAGAACCAGTGTTTCAGAGGAAATTAAAACCAGTAAAAAAACAATAATAAATTAATTCTAAAACTATTTTTGATGCATTGGATCATTGAGAAGGATAACAGAAGATGCTAATCATAATTCCATTTTTGAAAAAAAAATTTAAAAAGTATTTTTTCTTCAATTACTTTTTAAGGGAAAAATAAATCAGAGTGTCTATCAGACGGATCATTTTAAATTATTGATATTTGCCTGTTTTTCCCGGTCTATTTTTCATGTTCCCGGTCTGATAATTATAATTACTATTCTTGAAATCTCCATGTCTTGACTCAGAATTTTAATTTTTTTGAAAAATTCCCTGTTCAGGGTGCCTGAAAAACTTCATTCTCAAAATTCCCGGATTTTTTCCTGTCAAACTTTTTATTTTGTCTGACTATTACAAAATTTTAATTGATTTATTTCAACAAAAAATATGACTTCCACGGTAAAAGATGAATTTTCAATCCAAAAGTACTGATTTTGAACAAAACAGTTGAACTTTCGACCGAATGAAATGACTTTAACCAAATGGTCCAATTTTCAACCTAAAAAAAATTAATTTTCAACCAAATGGTCAAATTTTCAAACACAAAAGGTTCAACTTCAATCAAAAGCAATCAAACTTTCAACTACATAAATAATTGAATTCTCTAAAACACAGATGAATTTTCAATAAAAAAAAAACAGATAACTTTTCAATCCAATTAAAGGACGAAATTTCTGTCCAAATAGACGAATATTGAATAAACAATTGAATTTTCAACCAGATACTTGAGTTTCAACTAAATAGTCAAATTTTCAAACAAAAAAGATTCAGCTTCAACCAAAAATAGTTGCACTTTAAACCGAATAGTTGAATTTTTAACAAAAACAACAAAAATAATTTTTAACCAAACAGTTTCATTTACAAGCCAATAGTTGAATTTTAAAGCAAAAGTGGCGAATTTTCAACAAAATAGTTTAATTTTTAATCTACAAAGAAAAATTTTTCAACCAAATAGTCTAATTATCAAAAATCAAGCAGTTAAATTTGCAACAAAATACTCAAATGTTCAACCATGTAGTTGAATTTTTAATCTACAAAGATAAATTCTCAAGAAAAATGTAATAGTCGATATTTCAACAAAAATAGATTAATTTTCTACCGAAAGAAATGAATTTTCAAAAAAGAAGATCAATTTTCTATCAAAACAGTCGATTTTGTAAATGCATTGTTGAATTTTCAAGTAAAAAAGAACTATTTTAAACGAGAAATGAAAAAGACCGCAATTTTCAGTATAAAAAACCGAATTATCAACAAAATAGTCAAATTTTCAATCAAAGAGGTGAATTTTCAAACCAAAACGACGAACATTCAACAAACAAGGATTTGTTAGTCAAGAAAGAAAAAAGTCCAAATTGTTGAACTTCCGAAACATACGACGAATTTTCTGTAATCAGTATTTTTAAACAAAAAGTGGCATTTTTAACTAAAAAAAAAAGGAATTTTCAAACTAAAAAATATGAATTTTCAACTGAAGAAGAACCACTTTCAACAAATTTGAAAATTGGCGTTTTCAGTTTAACAAATTAATTTGAAACAAAACAAAAAAACGAATTTTCAACCAAGGAAGATTATCTTTCAATCAAAAAGTTTCATTTTTATTAAAAAAGATGAAGTTGCCTCTAATAGAAATTCCCTGACATTCACAATATTTTTTTTTTCAAAATCTCTAAATTTTCCCGAACTTTTTCCTGATTTACAGATTTTTGCCTTGACCTGCGGGCCTCCCTGACTGATCCAAATCACAATTATAATCATTTTCGAAACTTCCCCGTTCCAAGCGAAAATTGAAATTCTTTTGGAAAATTCATTGTCCCAGATCAAGATTAGAATTTTTTTTCGAAAATTCTCTGATCCAATTCAGAATTACAAATAATTGCTTCGGGAAATTTCCCGTTCCAACTCAAAAAATGTCATCATTTTTTTGATAGATTCACTGTTCCAAGTCAGAATTATACTTCATTCTACTTCTTTCTTGAATCAAGTATGACTAACAATAATCATTAATTTGGAAAATTTCCTGAACCAACTCAGAATTATATATGATTGCTTCGGAAAATTTCCCGTTCCAACTCAAAAAATATTATCATTTTTTTTCAAAGACTCAAGGTTCCAAATCAGAATTATACTTCATTCTACTTCTATTTTAAATCAAGTATGACTAACAATTATCATTCTTTTGGAAAATTTCCTTAGCCAACTCAGAATTACATATTTGCTTCGGAAAATGTCCCGTTCCAAATAAAAAAATATTATCATTTTGTTCAAAAATTCACTGTTCCAACTCAGAATTATACTTCATTTTACTTCTTTCTTAAACCAAGTATGACTAACAATAATCATTCATTTGGAAAATTTCCTGAACCAACTCAGAATTACACATGATTGCTTCGGAAAATTTCCCGTACCAACTCAAAATATATCATTTTGTTCAAAAATGCACTGTTCTAAATCAGAGTTATACTTCATTCTACTTCTTTTTCAAATAAAGTATATGACTTACAATCATCATTCATTTGGAAAGATTCGTGTATCAACTAAAAAAATATTATCATTCTGTTCAAAAATTCACTGTTCTAAATCAGAGTTATACTTCATTCTACTTCTTTCTTAAATCAAGTATGACTAACAATTATCATTCGTTTGGAAAATTTCCTGTATCAACTAAAAAAATATTCTCATTTTGCTCAAAAATTCACTGTTCCAACTCAGAATTATACTTCATTCTACTTATTTTTTAAATCAAATATGACTAACAATAATCGTTCATTTGGAAAATGTCCTGAACCAACTCAGAATTACATATTTGCTTCGGAAAATGTCCCGTTCCAACTCAACAAATATTATCATTTTGTTCAAAAATTCACTGTTCCAACTCAGAATTATACTTCATTCTATTTTTTTTTAATCAAGTATGACTAACAATTATCATTCTATTGGAAAATTTCCTGAACCAACTGAAAACTACCATTAATTTCAAAAATTCCCCGTTACAAATCAGAATTGAAATTTTCATATTTTTATTTTAAAACGTACATCTTTCTCTCTCCGATTAAAACATAACGAACAATTGTAATATTCATTTTAGTACATGGTAATCGAATGAAAAATCCCGTTCACCGAATTAAATTCCCGGAAATTTCCCGATATTTTCCCGGTGAATAAAATTCACGGTTTCTCGGCCAGGTAAATATATATTCAGATGATTGATGCTTTGTTAGAAAAGTAGACCTCATGAAAAGAAAGGTTGGGGAGTGTCTTGTAAATCTTTTGCTCTGGATCTATTGAATGCAAGCAGCAGCTGTGCCCTTGAAAAGTGAAATAGGAGAGCTGGTCTAGTTCATTTATATTTCATAAGTTTCATTGCAAAATAAAATTTCGAAAGCTCAGGCTTCAAAATCATTTGAGAAATTGAAAAATTTGTCAAAAGTAGTATAAATTTGGAAAAATAGTACCAAAATAGTGTCGCGAAAATGTTTCAAACCTTACATCGAGGTTTTAACTATTTTTGAAATCCGGTGTATAATATAGAGAATTATTATACCACCCTGAGATCTTCGATCCTAATAATTGGTATTGATTACTCTAGTAATTTTTGTAAAATTGGCTTGCTTTTAATTCTTAATTTCCAAAACCCCGATGTTATCTTTTTCCAAACACTCTTCAGACAAGAATGCATTTTTTAAAATAATAAATCGAGGTGTTAACTATTTTTGAAAAATTTGGTACACAATTCACATCTTCCATAAAATCGCGTGAAATCCATTCAAATTTTGAAATCCAAATCCAAATAACTTGATAACCCGAAATTTGTTGAGATCCTCTAAAAATTCCCGGAAAACTCGTTAATCTTTTTGAATCCCTTAAAATCTTAACAACCCTTTAAAGTCCATAGAAATCACTTGAATTCTGTTAAAATCCTCTGAAATCTCGGGTAAAATCTCAAATTTTTTGAAACCCATTGAAATCCATAAAAATTCCTTAGAATCTTACGGAATGTTTTCATTTCTTTGAAAATCCTATTAATCCCTCAAATATTTTCAAACTGCTTGAAATCCCCTAACTTTTGTAAATATCGTAAAAAATTCTTGAAAACTTTGAAATATTATGAAATCTTCCGAAATCATTTGAAATTACTTAGTAATCTTTAAATCTCTTGAAATTTTCTATAATCGTACGAAATTCTTTGATATCTCAGGAAATTCCTTGGAATCTTTTAAAATACACTATATTATTAAAAATTATAAAAATATTGAAATCTTTAATATCTTTCTTTAAAATCCTCTGACTCCACAAAATTTTACAAAAACCCTTAAAAGTTCATTCCATTTTATTCACTCCCCAAAGTTCTCTAGCAATTCTTTAAAATTCCCCAAAATCTTTAAAATCCTATTGATATCTGTTAAACAATTTAAAATCCCTTCAAATTTTGGAAATGTCTTAGAATTTCTTTGAATCTTGTAAAATACCCTAAAATCTTTCGTATCCTTTGAAATCCATTGAATTTTTTATAATATGTATTTTAAATCCTTGAAATCCATTGAACTTTTTTAAATCTTTAAAGTTCTTGCAAGTGCTATAAAATTGAGCAGGTCTAGTAAAATTCCTAAAAATTCATTGAAATCTCGTAAATTATCTTTAAATCTATACGATCATTTAAAAGTCCTTCAAAAGTGATGAAATCTCATAAAATCTGACAAAGTCCTTTGAAATCTCTTAAAATCTTTGAAAATACTCTAAAATCTTTGAAATCCACTGAAATCTCGGGTAAACTCTCCAATTTTTTTAAATCCATTGTAATCGATAGAAATTTAATTTTCTTTTGAAATCCTATTAATTCCTCAAATACATATTTTCCAACTGCTTGAAATCCCTTGAAAATGCTTGAAAACTTTGAAATATTCTTAAATCTTCGGAGATCATTTGAAATTCCTTTAAATATATTTAAATATATACTATATGATTTACAATCCTTTGAAATTGTTGAAATCCATTTTGAAAATTTTTCAGCGAAATTCAAAGCTATATCCCGAAAATAAGAATCTGACCTAACAATTAAAAAAAATATTATTTCGTAAAATCCTAACTTGTGATGAATTTTGCTCAACAAAGGTAATATTTGTTCTTCTAACAAAATTTTGTAAGACTAGCAGTAGCCTAAAATGTCACACTCAAGAAATAAATATTACTAAAATATAATTAAATTTTAAAAAACCAAAACTTGTGCAGAGTTGTGCTCAACATTCCATTTTTCCCCCTTAAATAAAATGTTGTACGACCAACAGTTCTCAAAGTGAAATGTCATAGCCAAAAAACATAAGACATAAAAATAAATAAATTTCGAAAAACCAAAATCTGTACCAAATTATGCTAAACAAATGCAATATTTTACCCCTAAAACAAAATTATGTCTTGTGTGATTTTCGACTTTGTCATTTTTGGTTTTAATATGTCAACCATAGATGTCACAGAATTTATTTGAAGTGAGAAAAATTGCATTTATCGAGCACAAATCAGCACAAGTTTTGGTTGTTCGAGTTTTTTTTTATTTTACTGTTCGTATGTTTTTTGGCTTTGATATTTTTTTATTCAATATGAGAACTGTTGGTCTTACAAATTTTTGTTAGAAGAGGAAAAGACTGCACTTGTCGGGCACACAATTCAGCAAAAGTTTAGATTGAACGAAATAATAACGCTTCTTATTTTTATTTTACTTTAACGGTTAGGTTTTTGGAATTTTACTTTACTGCACAAATTTGTGCATAATTTGAGCCGCCTAGTAAAACCTTTCGTTTTGCGCTAGTAATATATGTTGCGGTTCTAGCAAAAAAAGTTATTCAAAAAATGTGACCGTAATTTTTGATTGTACAAAAAACTGTTTATTGCAAAAATCAGCACAATTTTTGATTTTTTTTTTCAAATATTTTAGGTTTTCCGAGACATCTGAAAGCTTCAAAATCATTTTTCCAGGTTTTCAAAATATATGAATAAAAAAAATTATTAAAAATGACAAGTATTAAACTTATGTGCAATCCGAATTTAAAAGCGTATTGTCCGAAATAAAAAAGTGTGAAATGGAAAATTAACTGTATCCAACGATTTTGTTTCAGTCATACTTCTTGGTTGACAATTCGTCTTTTTGGCTTGAAACTTGAACAACTTGAATGACATTTTTTTTCTTTCTTGTATAAAATTTTTTTTTTTTTAAATTCAACTAGTTTGTTGAACATTCATTTTTTTTTAATTTAATCACTTTCTGTATAAATTTCACCTTTTTTTTGGTTTATAAATGCAACTGTTTGGTGAAAATTTATTCGGTCTTGGTTGCAAATTACCTTTTTTGTTGAAAATTCGTATTTTCGGCTCAAAAATTCAACAATTTTGCAAAAAATTAAAGTACTTGGTTAATAATTAATCTATTTTTTGAAGATTCATATTTTTCGGTAGAAAATAAATTTTGTAGTCGAAAATGCAACTGTTTGGTTAAAAATTCGTATTTTGTAACTAATCTTCATTTTATTTATTGATCTTTTTTAATTAAAGAATTCAACTATTTAGTTGAAAAATGTTCGAAATGAAGAAAATTAAAAATTAAAAATTAATCAAATAAAATGTAGGCTAACATTACATCGACTGTTCAAAATATTTAGTTGAAAATTTATGTGTTTGATGTAATTTGTTGAAAATTCATCTTTTAGGTTGCAAATTGAACTATTTGGTTGAAAATTCAGCTGTTTTGTAGAGAGCTCATCTTTTTTGTTAAAAATGCAACTGTTTGGTCGGAAAGTAATCAGTTCTGATTGAAGCTTCAAATATTTTCTTAAAAATTCATCTTTTTTTATTCAATTCAATCGTTTTTCATTCAAAAGAAAAATATTTTCTTGGTTAACACATCAACATTGAAAATTGTGAAAAAATAGTGTTTCTAGTGTCATTTTTTTTCGGAATAGTAGCAAAATAGTGTCATCGCTCAAAAAAAGTTTTAAATATTGTGGTGAGTGCGAGGCCTGCTAACAGTATTTTCGTTTGCAGAACACGTGACAAGGATCCACCGTGTAATTTGTACCAGAAAAGAAAACGTGATCAGCTGGAGTCTAGGTATGATTTTGCAGATCAGGCAAAAAAGCCTCTATAAAATGAACGGTACATAGAAAACACTGCCCACAGACTGACTACCTACGACACACTGAGCTAAAATAAAAGTTGTGTTTGAGATAGTCCGACACGCATTTAAATCTCTCGTGATTGCACGTGTCATTGTATCTCCTAGTCTTCGATTTGCATAATTAAGAAAGGCTTCAACTTTTCCAGGGTGGGAGGAATGATATTGCATTTGAAATATTTAAATTTAAACCAAAGTTCTTGTAAAACTCGTGCAACTATTCCTTTGTCTTTCCTATAAATACCTCCTTTATGAATCGCACTCTATGATTGGCTTGTAATAGACAAGAATTGCTATATGCTAACAATTATAGTCAACCTCGAACATCAATTCAATTTAAGTGGATGATCTAGCTTCTGAGCTTGTCGATTTAACTTATTGGATATACTGCCGTTTCCAATTTACCAGGTTAATTCAATTCACTGATTCAAAATCCACAGTTGGTTCAGAATACTGGTTCTTTGCACCATAATCTCATTTCCAATCAAATGTAAAGCTGTGGATCACTTGTCCCAGAGTGATAACTACACGGAATAATAATTAATATTGATTCAAGAAAATAGCGTTACAAATACAGAATTAGAAAACCAACATTTTTTCGAAAATGGGTTTATGTATAAAAAATTCTTACAAAATCAAATACACGTGCATTATTGAAAGGATTTGTTCAAATTCTCATTTTTTTAAATATCTCATTTGACAATCTTAAAGTGACACTGACTACAAATTGGGACACTGACTAAAAATTGGAACAGGCTCGGCGGCGGATTGGGACATAAAAATGTAGATATTTAGTTTAGTTATAAAAGAAAATTAATTTCAATTTTAGTTAAAATTTCATCTTAAGATTTGAGCGTACTAATAATTATTTTCTTCCCTGAAGCATCGCCATTTCTGGAAATTATTTCTCATTTTTTAGGCTTTCAGCGAAAAATCGTTTGCCATATAGTCATAGTGCGATACCGTCAAACTAAATTTTGATTTTCTCTAAACAGAACAATTTTTTGGTACCAAACCTTTATTATTCTTATTCAGCATTCCCACATCTTGGGAGGAAGTTTTTATTTTTGTAACAAATTAAAAAATTCGATGTTTGATTTCTACCAAAAGCCGAATTTTAAAATCTGTGAAATTGAAACCTACAAATTCTTGGACAATTAAGATAAATTTTTAACAAAAAATGGAAATGTTGATATTTAAAAAAAATGAATTTTCAAAATAGTAGTTAAATTTTCTATCAAAGAGTTGAATTTTCAACTACATGATTAAATTTTCAATAAAATAGTTGAATTTTCCACCTAAAAAGATGAATTCTCAACAAAAAATGTAATAGAGTTGATATTTCAACCAAAAAGGATGGAATTTCTACGAAATAAGGAATTTGAAAACCAAAAGGACGAATTTTCAACCAATAAGATTAATTTTTTACCAAAAAATATGAATTTTCAACAAAATACATGAATTTTCAACAAAATACATGAATTTTCAACAAAAAGCATGAATTTTCAAAGAAAATAGTTGAGTTTTTAACTAAACAAAACGAAACAAAACAAAGAATTTCCCAACCAAAAATACCAATTTCCAACAAATAAACTTTCAAGCCAAATACGAATTTCTGCAAAACAGATGAATTTTCAAGACGAAAATATGAATTATCGAAAAAACAGTTGCATTTCTAACAGAAAAAAAAAGAAATTTTGAAACCGAGAAGATCAGTTTTCTGTTTAAAAAACCGAACTTTTAATAAAAAAGGATCAATTTTCAAACAAGAACAGATACGTTAAATTTTCAGTTCAAAAAATTAATTTCAGACAAAAAAATGAATTTTCAATTAATATGATTAATCTTCCACCGAAATAGTTGAATCTTCAGTTTAAAACAGGGATCCGACCGAAACTTTCGTTCCATTTCGTTACTGACAGAAAAAAATTATTTTTTATTAAACTTTGATCTGCTATCTCTAAATTTACACAAAATTAGATAATTTTTGAAACTACATTAATAATTGGATCAAAAATACGTTGTTTAGTTGGCAGTAACGAAATGGAACGAAAGTTTCGGTCTGGTCCCTGGTTTAAAAACAATTAATTTTAATACAAAACAAAAAATTGAACCAAAGAGGAGAATTTTCATCTAAAATGATGAATATTGAAAAAAATGATTTTTTAACAAATTGCTTCAACTTTCAATCAAAAGGATTTTAATTTTAAACAAAACAAAAATGAAATTTAACGAAAGAAAGATGCACTTTGAACGAAATAGTTCCATTCTCAACCGAAGAAGACGAATTTTTAACCAAACAGTTGCATTTTTATCCAAAAAGATGAATTTTCGATTAAAACAGATGAATTATTTCAACACCAAAATATGAATTTCAAACAAAAAGTTAATTTTCTACAAAAATTGTTGAATCTTAACCCAAAGGACAATTTTGCCACAAAAAATTGAATTTTCAACCAAAAGCGATGACTTTAACAAAGCTGTTGAATTTGCAATCAAATAATCTTTTATAAATGGAAGAAAATAATTTCAAATTTATTAATGATTTTTGCAAGTTTTTTTTCAAAATCCCTTACTTTTCCTTAATTTACTGGTTTTCCCTGATCTATGGTAATCCTCAATTTGGGACAGCAATCTATAGATATTAAGCCGTATAATCTGGATCTTAATTTTTAAAAATCCTGGATTATAAAAAATAATATCTAGATTTTATGGTTTATTATCTATTTTTTCGTAGAAAACTTATTCTTTTTGGTTAAAAATTTTCTCTTTTTCTTTTTAGTTAAAAATACAACTGTTTGTTTGCAAATTCATATTTTTGTGTTGAAAATTCATCTGTTTTACCGAAAATTTGTATTTTTGCTTGAAATTTTATTTGTTGAAAATTCGTCTTTGGAAAATTGTTCATTTTAATTTAAATTTACCTCTTTTATTGAAAATTGGACTATTTGGTGAAAATTCGTTTTTTTTCTTTCTTGAAATTTAAGTTCCTTTTTACTAAAAATTTAACTTTTCCATTTTTTGGGAAAATTCATCTTTTCTGGTAGACATCTTATTGGTTGAAATTTCGACTTTTTGGTTTTAAAACTATATTCCATTCAATTTTTTGTTGAGAATTCATCTTTTATTTTAAAATTGGACTATTTGGTAAAAAATTCAACTATTTAGATAAAATAGTCATTATTTTTGGTCGCAAATTCAACTGTTTTGTTGAAAATTCGCCCTTTCAGACTGAAAACTAATCTTTTTTAGTAGAAGTAATTGTTTCTGATTGAAATAAATAAATAATATTGAAA